>CAUYRT010072944.1:0-21764 GCA_963574885.1 Lepilemur ruficaudatus
GATGGGTATATTCACACCTAATGGGTGCAGTGTGCACCGTCTGGGGGATGGACACGCTTGAAGCTTGACATGGGTGGAGCGAAGGCAATATACGTAACCTAAGCATTGGTACCTACATAATATGCCAAAATAAAAAAATATATATATGTAAGTGACAGGAAAGCCACAGAAGATTACATACAGTGCAATACTTGTTTTATAAAGTAAAAAAAAAAAAAAAAAAAAAACTTATAAAACTCTCATAGTTGTGATAAAGCTAAATAGAAAGGAAGCCCAGGGAACAATAAATGAGGATTCCGAACAGTGATTACCTTGGAGAGGGGTTGGGAGGATGGGTTGGGGGAAGACCACAAACAGACAAGGTCATTGCCAAGGCTGCGGCTCTGGTGGCTAGTGGTTTCTTGGGATTGGTTATTCCCTTACTGAGAATGCCGGAGGAGTGAAAGCAATAGGCCGGGCACAGGCCAGTCATGAGGGTGTCGGGAGCCACGGATGGTGACCCAGATGTGTGCTCTTGGGTTTAACAGAAACAGAGAGTAAGAGCAGAAAGGAAACAAGTTTAATACCCATAGCTATTGCATTTCTTCATGTACCTAAGTCCACTTCCTGGCTTGTTCAGACCTTAGCTGCGCAAATACCAAGTGTAGCGTTGTAAGACCCCGGGAAGGAGGAAGGGCTGCTGGACCAGCCGCCGACCTTGGACGTGGAAGGAGCCCTCCAGGCCTCAGGTCTCTGTCTGCGTGCAGACTTGTGCCGAGGCCTCGGTCGCGCTGGCCGAGCCGGCGGGATCCTCCCCTGCGCACGGTGCCCGCTGCCATCCACTAGTCTTTCCTGACGTGACTGGGGAGCACACGGAATTTTTGTTTTTTATTTGTTTGTGAGGAAAAGGTTGTTGAGTCTGTTCTTAAGAATGTTTGAATTAAATTCTCTTTGCCTGAGGATGGTATTTTTATCTTATATGATTGTTCTTTGAACAAGCAGTAAGAAAACAAAATGAAATTGGGAGGCTCCATGCTTCCTTCCTGAAAAGAGGCTTCAGGGCTTTGGGCCAAGCTGTGGCTTGAAATGAATTTTAGAAGCGGCCGCAGCAGGCGGCCTCTGTTGTGAGGGGCCCTGCTGGTGTCAGGCACATTCCCCGAGGACAGTGGAAGCACCCTGTGGGGCACCGCAGAGCGCTGGCCATGCTGGGCTGCCCATGCAGGGGCTGCTGGAGAAAGGGTGGGCTTGGTGGGAAAGGAAGTGCCACCCCGCGGGTTATAGTGAGACAAGAGTTCTGAATTTCCGTGTGCTTTCCCCGCCCTGCATGGTTCCAGCCCTCTCTGACAGGGTTTAGAATCTGCCCAGTTAGGCAGCTTCCACAGCTTAGAGACTTCTCCTGAGCAAGTGGTTGACACAGGGCTGTCAGCCGTCAGCGACCTGAGGTGGCAGCCACCGGCACCCTCCTCAGCAGATTCAAGAGGAGCAGAGGGTCCGTATCATGGGTCCCATGATGAAGAGGAGCTGCCAGGGACAAAGGAGCAAGTGTAAGGTTTACGTGCTGTCACAGTCACTTCCCTTTGTGGTCATCAGGAAAATTACGAACATAGTGATGCCATCCTGGCCTGAGTGTCAGGATTGCCTGTGTCCCTTTGGTGTCCAGAAGGCAAGCTCGGAGTTGCTGAGCTGGTCCACAGCCAAGGAGGGGAGTCTCTCGGGGACAGAAAAAGGCCACAGCTTATCAGAGCAGGGAAGAGGGGGGACTCCTGCAGTGCAGCAAGAGCGTGGTGCTCTACTGGGGCAGCCAGGACTCTGTCCTCCATGGAAGGATCGCGAGGCCTCTGAGTCTCCTGCTGCCCCGGTCCTGCCCTGACCTCTGTGACGTCCCTGACACATGTTCCACTCACCTCCCTCAGCCCTCGCACACAGCAGCCCACTGTATTCTAGAGCAACTCCCCGTTTTTAGGGAGCTCTTCTCTACATTGAGCCAAGTCTGCCTCCCTGTGATGTCCACAGGTTAATCCGAATTCAGGTATCTGCAGTAACACCAGAGCCGTCTGTCCCTTTTCAAAATTCGTGCAGGTCTACTTTGTGTCCTGCACCATGCTAGGCAGCAGACGAAACACAGGTAGATCTTTCTTTCTGGGAGACTACAGCGTAGCAGAGGAGATGCCATTAAACAAATGAGAGCACAAATGTGTGAAGCGTAGTTTCTGTAGCAATCACTTCGTTCTAATTGAAAGTGAGGTTCATGTTCACGAGGTTCACAGCCTGTATTTGGGTTGGCGCGATGACTTAAATTGCGGGCACTGTGGTGTGTGGAGCAGGCTGAAGGGGATGGGTGGGGGGCAACTGGAACGGGGCTTTGGAGGCGGCTCGGGCTGGGGGTTAAGTGCTAAGGGGGTTAAGTGTTAAGGGCTAAGGAGTTGGAACTGAACATGGTAATCACTAGGCGGTAGGAAGAGCTTTGAACAGGAAGGGAAGCGAGATCTGAGCTTTGAGGCAATTACTACAGAACAGTTCCGAGGCCTGGCCCCTGCAGCGTGGCTGCCCAGGCGTGTGTCCTGTCCACCAGCTGCGGGGAGAGCGGCCTGGCTCTCTGTGTCTCGGTTGCCACATCTGTGAAGCAGGCATAACAGTGTGTACTTGTGAAGATGGAGCTGACACATGTAAAGCTTTCGGAACTACGCGTGGCTGTGGAAAGGGCCATAAAAGGGTTAGCTGGTGTTGTGATTGCCATCATTGTCGTTGTTGTTGTTTTAGGAACATGAATTGGCAGGAAGGGAGGGAAATCTGAGTAGGTAAGGACTGTCGCCAGAGGGCACACCAGCATCTCCAGGCCTGCCCTTAACACACTGGGGGTGCTGCCGCCTGCCCCACCACGGCACCTGCACTAGGTTATCTCACACAAATGGAAATGTGGCTCTTTTTTTCCTTTTTAAAATCTTTTTTAAGGGTTTCTGAGGATTAACTACCTCAGAAACCCTTCATCAGGGCTATAATGACGCGTGTCTGTGTGCGTGTGGAGGGCGGTCTTCCCACGTGCAGACTTGTCAGCGCCTTGCTCGCTCCCCAGCAGGCCAGGGGTGCGTGCTGGTGGCTGGAGCCCACCCCATGGTGACCATCTTGAAGACGGGGCAGCAGCGTGGGGAATATTTAGGTTATAATGTTAAACAAAATAAAACCTGAAACTGTGCACACATGAAGGTCGTAAGGATGTGAAAATACAGGGAGAGTGTGCTGAGGCACCTCTGCTGTTCGAGCAGAGACTAAGGGCCAGCGGGGGTGCTAGTGGTCAGGGAGCCAGCCCCAGCCTGCAGAGCCCTCTGCCCCCTCTGGCCCCAGAATGTGCCGTCCTCTCCACAAAGGGACATTTCTAGCCAGTGGCTCCTGCACCAGCTCTTGGAGACAGTGGGCCCTTCCAGAGCGAGCCTCCCAGGTAATTGGACATGGGTAAGGTCTCGTCCTTAGGCTATCTCGTTACTGGTCTCGGTTCAAACAAGCACAATTCAAATTCCAGCTTTACCACTGTCCCCTGCAAATGGTGTGACCTTGGGTAAGATACGTGGCCTCATTGAGCCTCACTTTTACATCTGCAGGAGGAGGCACTGCCTCTGCAATACCTCCTCCAGTGGGTTGTTACCAGTAGGAGAAGCTTGGATGCAGACACTGTCGATGAAACATTAATGACCAATTTGCAAATGTTGGGTGCCTGGCACCCAGGAAGCTGCTCAGTAAATGGTAGTAGCTGCTGCTGCTGGAGTTGGGTGGGATTATTACTACCATTATTAGTTTTATTCAGTGGTTTAGATGGTTCAATGCAGCCTCCTCCATGAGGCTGGGCCCCATTCTTCTGCCAGGAGTTTTCTCCCTCTCCCCTGGTCTCCTGCAACATTGTGTTTGTCTGTTGCATAGCATCTGCTGCTTTCTCCATGGCAGCAGTGTCATTTATGTTTGTTACCACTTTTCAGAGGCAGGGTGCTGAGTGGCCAGAACACAAAAAAGGCCAGGTCAGGGACTTTCTGTGTAAGTAAAGACCAGGAATGCTAGGCTGGTGGATTTCTGGTAACTGAAGAAAACACATTCACTGGTCTCCGTCGGGTCAGGGCTTGGCCCTGTGGGTGGCAGCCCTGCCCAGCCCTCCCTGCAGCTGTTACGTATGCCTGTCCTCCCACCGAGGCCATGCTTGGAACGTTGTGGTGCCCAATTAATTAAGTCCAGATAAAATGAGTCCGAGTGACTCACAGACTGAGGTACCACAAGGATTACCTTTTCAGGTACATTTCCCTCCAGTGCATTGTGACAGCCCAGAAAACTTCCTCAAGCTCCTGTCACATCCTGCTCGTTGCCATGTGTCCTCAGCACTTAGAAATGTAGGGCAAGGGATGCCAACAGAGAGTGATTTCTAAATGAGCTTCCTGTCGCGAGGCAAAGGTGGATTTGTTGGTGTAGTTAGGAGGGTCACCAGGTGAAGGATGCCGTCAGAGGGGAAGTGATGGGGTGGGAGGTTGCTGGGGGCTTGGCTTACCTCCGTGAGCATTCAGTGGATGCTAAATAATTGAAAGAATAAAGTGAGAGATGGGCGGATGGTGCCTTGATGAACCTGCGATGAACTAAGGGGGTCCGAGAACATTGCAAATTAGTCATTAATGTTTAATCAACAGTGTCTGCATCCTGTGTTCATTTCGAATGGTAGCAGAGTCTCCAATCACAGGGGCACAGTTTCATGAGAAACTCAATGGAGGAATTAGGCCAGGCTTGCAATGCCACCCAATAATTTGGGCTTATTTCAAAGAAGTCTAATAGCTGGGAATGGCCTCGTTTGGCTTGCTAATGTGCATAGAAGGGACGTGACTGCTTTCACTCTGTGACATTTGGAGGGGGACTATGAATTTTAGAGCATTACAGCTTTTTGTTTTTGTTTTTTGTTTTGCTTGACCTATTTTTGAAGTGAGGTTTGCTAAAGCTAAAATGACTGTTTATTCATGATGGGGAGGGGGTGAGGAAGTATAGGGAATAATTCGGCTCATCTAGAAAGAATGCCTTCTTCAAAATGATTTTTGCTGTTGGCAAAACTGAGAACATACTCACATGATTCTCTGCCTGCAGTAAGTGACAGGAAAAACACATTGTGCTCCGTGGATAGCTATAACTGGCAGCGAATTGATTTAAATCATAAAGGCTCAGTATACACAGCTCCCTCACCTTCAGGAGAGCCTGGCTGGAGGACAGAAATGCAGGCCTGGTTTAGAGTACTAGAAATGGCAGGCCCAGCCTTAGCCTCCCGTGGTTGGGTTTCCCCAGAAAACCAGGTACTTCCTCAGCGTGAGCTGTGGGTTTTGCTGAAATCTTCCACTCACAGCACTGCCCTGGCCCTCCCTCGGTGGCCTTGCATTGTAGGGATTGCCAAGCCTGCTGTGCCAAGGCCTCCCTGACCCCTGAGGCCCTGTGTGAGCTCACCACTCTTCTTCCATTGGCTTTGGAAGGTGGTGCAAGGTGGGGATGTCCCGTGTCTCTAGCTCTGGCTGGTGCACTTTTGACAGTGGCCTGTCCCACAGCCTGCTAGGACACCTGCTACCCACAAAGCTGGCGGGAGATTCTGATGGCTTTCGGCATCTGCAGTGCTCACTCATGCTGCAGATGGCTGTTATTTCCATTTTTCACAACTTAGCCGAAAAGGGCACTTAAGCAAAGTAGACGTTTAGTGCCAGGCGGAATCAATCTTCCTGCTGTAAGAAAGAGCCAGGCCCCGGGCAGCTGGTATTTGGAGTTGGTTTTGAGCATATGTTGACTCACCTTCCTCTCGTGGTAACAGAAATGAATAGCTTGTGCTAATGAATGAGGTGTCCCCAGAGCCCCATCAGTCTCTGGTGGTGCCCACTTGGGCCCAGTGACTGTCCCAGCCCTGCCACGGGCAGAGCAGAGGGGAGGCTCAGAGCCTGCCTCTGGGCAGGGGCATGGGCCTCCCAGAGGCCACGGGCAGAGGACACTGGGGCGGGGTCACGGCAGGAGATGGGGAAGGGCAGTAGCAAGTAGACACACAGCCCGAGCTTCTGGGGAGCTTGTCCGGAAAAGGTGGTGTGCATCTGGCCATGTGTGTTTTTCAAAGGTCAGGTTTGTGCTCGTGTATTTTTTCTCTTGAGAAATTTTTAGGCTATTTCACAATGCTTTGTCCTCCTCTGTACTCAGAGTTCTGCTTCTGTCCTTCTTGGCCTCTCTTTCTTTCCCCAGAGGGACAGACATACCAACAAGTGCCTGTGTCCTCATTTTTTTAAGCACAGGCTTCCCTGCTTTGGTTTTGTTTTTTTGCTTGTTTGCTTTGGGGCACATGTTTCAAGTATAAAGTGACTCACTATGCTCCTTCACTTAGCCCCAAAGCACCTGCCTGTTTCCCAAAGGTGACCTGTGAAACACTGTGGACGTTGTGGACCAGATCACTCCTCACTGTGGGACTGCCCTGTGCATTGCAGGACGTTTAGCAGCATCCCTGGCCTCTGCTCACCAGATACCAGGAGCAGCCCCCTACCCCCAGTTGTGACAACCAAAAATATTTTCAGACATCTCCCAGTGTTCCCTGGGGAGCAAAATTTCCCCCAGTTAAAAACCACTTGTCTACCGGAATCACATCAAGGCAGCCCACCCATTTTAAAGATAAGCGAATCTACAATGGTGGGATAAGTCATTCTTGGTTATTAGACTCCCTTTATTATTTGTTCATTTATTCACCTGCCTATTTACACACTGACCCATCCATCTGTCCACCCAGCTAACCACCCAACTATCCATCACGCTGGGCAATAGTGCCTTTGGAGCTAGACATGCTCAGAATGTGGGCTTTTTTCAGGGGGAGAGAGAATAAAGGTAGAGGAGATAATCACTGAGGAAACAGGGTATGTGCCTTGAAGCTTCCTTTTTTTTTCTTCTTCTTTTTCATTTTATTTCTCTCAACCCCCAACCCCCACCAGAGGGAAGGAAGAATGGAAAAGGGAGAGGACAATGTTTTGGTGGTAAGGAAGATCTCCTCACGTAACCCCAAGTTCTGTTTATGTAGAAAAAAGCATTTACTAGATTACAAAGAAATCTTTGTCCAACTAGAATTGTTTTTCCCAGAGTTATTTTCCAAAGATATGCCGTAGGGCAGTAATTCACTGTCATCAGTTCCCATGTCCTAGCACAGGGCCAGAAGAGAGGAATTAAGGCTCCTTCTAAGAGCTTCTGTTCCAACTGACAAAAATATTCATCACAAAGGACAGATTATACAGGAGTCGGCAAATCTTTTAGAGGTCATGGCTAAGTCTTCACTTACTCTTATTAAATGGTTCCTTTGTTAGTGGTAGCGCTACCTCCCCTGACCATTGCAATAATAATTGCCACTTTTATTGTGTGCTCATTGTATATCAAGTACTGTTCTAAGAGCTTTGCATGGATTAACTCAGTTAATCCTCTCAGCCCTGTATGGTCTTTTAAAGATGAAATAACTGAAACACAGCAAGGTTAAGTAACTTGCCCAACGTCACACTGCTACTAAGTGGAAGAGCTTGGGAAGCAGGGACCCTAATGAGTACGCGCTCATTCGTCTGGAGAATACACTGAGGCCAGGACACGCGTGTGCCTCTGTGCCACCCGGGTGGGCCAGGGCTCCTCACGAAACTCAGCTGATCTGAGCAGTGAGATCAGACAAAGTGACAAACCATGGTCATTTAAGAGAATCTGGGATTGGGTTCTTTAGAACAGCCACGAAGAAAGTGGGGGAACAAGACTGTGTACTGACAGACTGCAGGATGCCACTGGGAGGAAGATGAGCTCCCTTCCTCCCTCCCTACTGCTCCTTCCTCTCTCTCTCCCCCGAGCCTTCTTCTTTCTTTTTATCTACTTCCCCCTCTCGGATTAGCCCTCCAGGCTCGCCCCTCTGCTGGGCTGCATCCCACCGCACATCCTCCACCCCCCACCCCGCCCAGAGCCTCTCGCTGTGTCTCACCTTCTGCGCTCACGCCACGGGCTCCTGCCCCAGGGATTAGAAAGTTGCTGGGCATTTTTCACACACAGGAATGTGGTTTTTAATGACCACCTTTACTCTGCCATACCCGTTGATCTCCTGCACATTCCTCTGTGAGTAGCTTCATGCCACGGGAGGGCAGAAGCTGGGTGCATTGTATACGTGGAGCTCAAAGGCCCTCTGCAGTGAAATTCCATCCTAAACCTGTGGAGGTTTAGGTTTGGAGCACACTGTTTGATCTCCATCTGTCTTCTCTGACATCCTTTCTCATTAAAAATTGAAGATCAGAAAAATAGGGTTGCTTGGTCTCTCTCAGGGCCCCAACATTTGTCAGCCATGGCTGGGACCCTTTCCTTCCTCAGTGTCCTAACATGATGTAGCCCGTTGTGTCTGGTCTGGGCCACATGTGACCAGCTGTCTCAGACCCTCCTGCAGCCTGTGCTAGGAGAGCCTCTGCGTAGAGTCCCAGCCTGGCCCCCAGGCCCTCTTTCTCCTCCTTCCTCTCCTGTGCTCCTCCCTGGGGTCCTGCTGACCCCATTGCTGAGATGGGATTTCCAGGCCGCCCCTCCGATGCTCTGTGTGCAGTTTTGTGTGGCTTCTTACATGTGTGTCCTTCCTCGCTGGATTGGAAGTCATTTAAGTGTAATAACACAACAAATATTGCTCAGCACCGATCATGTGCCAGTTGCCATGCGAGATGCTGGGGACACAAAAGTGAACGAGCAGTCTTTGGAAGTGACAGGGTGTCAGCAAATGGCTCTAGTTGTAGGAGACAGGAGTATAATGAGAGAGGCGAATGTCCGGCTGTTTGGGGGAGCACACACCAGCCCTGCCTGGTGCCCGGCCTCCTAGGGAGGCAGGCCTGGGCGGGGTGGGGCTGGGAAGATGCCTGCAGTCTGGCCTGCACACAGTGAGCGCTCAACACCTGTTAGCTGTCATTATTCTCCTCTCTCTTCCCTCCTGCCCCCAACCTCCAACATCAGACCACACAGACCGTGCTCAGAAATGCCTCCTAAATAAAATACAACAAATGAATAAATGAATATCAGCCCCTCGAGAGAGAATTAGTGAAGTTGGAGAGAAGAGCAGATGTTCTTGGTGAGAAGGAGAGGGAAGTGGTGCAGTCGGGAGGGAGAGCCTAGGAGGAAGAGACTGTTCCCCGCCCCGATCGGCCAGGCCCCTCCTGCCTCAGTCACTAGATCCCTGATGGCCCCTAGTGAGTCTCCTCATTGCTTCCCTTTTACTTTTTTCTCCAGAAATAGGACCTTTTCCTACCCTTTTAAATTTTTTAATCAGGAATGATCCAAAGCTTGTTCTTTTGTTCACTCTCCATTCAATTCAGATCCCTCCACAAACAGTCACGGAGTTCTCCCTGTGTGCCAGATACTGCGCCAGGCTCTGAAAGTGCAGCTGTGAGTGAGACCTGCCCCCACCCCAGGTGTGGGTTGCCAGGCCACCCTCGCCTCCCACACCGCCACTAACGGGACGGCAGGGAAGCAAAAGGCTGGGCTTGGATTCCCTTTTCCCAGGATGAGGTTTTGTGTGATTTTAACTTATTTGCAGATAATTAACCCTAGGGTCAAAAAATCCTACCCTTCTGCCTCTGCGGAGATTGAAATCAGATTTTTGAAGAGAAGCAATTGCTGTGTAGAATTAAAATATTCTTGATGAATACTGCCGTCATGACATGGGGAGGAAATCACAGGAGCGCTTTCTGCTATGTAATTAAAAAACCAAAAAAGCAAAGATGAATGAAATACCCACAAGTGAAAATGGGATTTGGTTTTCAACAGAGGAAATTAGAGTTCTATCAGTTACTTGTGGAGTGTGCCCTGAATCACTTCTAAGCAGAGCAGGAGGTCACGTGGCACATTTTCTTTAATCTGTGCAATGCCACGGCCAAGAAAGGGGATTTTTACTCTGAAGAGATGAGACTTTTTTTCCATCCTAACCAAAATACCAAGAACATTTCATAGACCCTCCTGGGGTTTTACCTGTTTTGTTTTCCGCCCTCTCCACTGCCACGGTGACATTAGTAGTTCCACTGATTCTCCAGTCTTTAATCACATTTGCCCAAGAATATGTGAAAATTAGGAGCCCAGAGCTGAGCTTCGTTGTCAGAACCATGGAGTTCATGCCTTACTTACCCATCTGAGTTTTCCTTGATATTCGGAGAGCAAACCAGAGAGCCCATAGCTGCTGCACACTGATAGCTCCTCTGGCAGTGGGGATCACTGGCTCTGAAGTCAGATAGACCTGGGCTCTGGTCCCAGCGTAGCTCCTTGCTCTGTAACCCCGTGAGATCGGCTAACCTCTCTGAGCTTTGTTTTCTACATGTATGGAATAGGGCTTGGGATATTCTCATCATTAGAATTGTTGTAAGAATTAAATCAATAAATATATGAATGTCTAGTGTACAATAAGTCCACAAGAAAATACCCGCTATTATAATCACCATTGCTGTAGAAAAAAATAATCCTGGAACTGAAGAGTGCCAAATTGGTATTAAAGCTAAGGAATTTGGGATTGCCAAAACCTACCGTGGACAATTGGTGTCACTTCTTAACAATTTCCAGTGACAAAATTATACAGAAATGCAGTCCCACATCATTCTTATGAGAATTCTAGAAAGTGGGGCTGGAGCAGGAGCCCCGTCCTAAAGGCCTAAGGGACCTCTTCCAGCCCCAGAGCAATGCGCAGGCTCATACGACTGGACTGCAGGTCCTGAGTCCACATTCTCCTGATGGGGAAGCTCTGGCCAGCTCTCCTCCCTTGGGAAAAGAGCTGGTCCTCTTCAGGACTCCAAGCACATGGAAGAAGAAAGCAAGCCTTGGACTTCTGATCTTCTTTGCACTGTGAGAAAGAGCAGGGAGGGCGTCAGGAGGAGCCTCTGTGGGCATTGTCTGCACACACAGCGGTCCCATGCACTCAGCTGGTCCTGGAATCTGACCCATCAGATCAGAATCCCTTGCCTGAGGAGGAGCGAAGAAATGATGATGATGACGGAACAGAACACTCAATATGGCCAGATAATACAGACAGCCCCCGGGTTACAGTCAAGCCGACTTACCGCGTTCCGTACTTGCAATGGGCTCCCCATGAGGATAATTTATAGTCAAATAATTGAGGTAATAACTCAGGCATTAGTTTCTTCCACACCTGTAAACAACCCCGCGTGGTGTCAACGGCTCGTTGGCGCAGCACCTTCACACTCGCGGCTGGTCTCATCGATGGAGAAGCAGCTGATGGAAACACAAGGCTGGGAGGAGTCAGAAGACCCAGAGCCAAGAAAGTTCACGACAGAAGAATCAGCTGAAGCTTCTGTCTCACTGAAGCAGGGTTTGTTAAACTTGAGGAGCAAGATCCTGTCACCAAGCAGTCCACAAAGGTTTACTGTGCAGTTAGGGAGAACGTCAGCTGCTACAAGGCCATTCATGAGGAAAAAAAGAAAAAGGCTGTGCAAACCACCCCAGACCCCCTTTTCGAGAAACCGACTTCAGTGGTGAACTCCTCCTCCAGCAGCAGAGTCAAACCCTGACTCTCCAGCTCCCGCCCCCTCCTCTCCTGCGCCGTCATCGTCACCTTCCCATTAATGTCAGCTGCCTTCCTGCCTCGAAAGTGCCTCTTCCAGCAAGCAAGACATTGAGGCAACATCAGTGAATGTTAATTTAGCCTTTAATATTCTTTTTTGAAATTTCTCCTATCTCCTATCTAAACTTTTTGAGCTTGTTTTTATGTTGTTTGAATTAAAAGAAAGAGCACAATAGTTTCTATAACTTATTATTACAGTACACGGCATTATTATTATTATTATTGCAGCATTACACTGCATAATTATTACCACATAGGAGCCATTATTGTATTGTTGCTGTTATTATTATTATTACTGCATATGTGCTGTTCGTAAGGGTTGTGAGTTATATACAAACCCAACCTATGTTCTTGGGAACATATGTCCATAACCCAAGGACTGCCCGTATTATAAATGCCTTATATAAATTACCTTATTTAATCTTTATAATCTTTGATACAGGTATTACATTATGAACATCCTTGACACAAAATGCAGATAGGTAATTAGAGCCTGAAGAGTTTCTGTGTAAATAAGAAACAAATAGAGGTGATAGAGTGACAGATAGGAAACTGTATCTATTTGTAGTATAGTATACTATAATCTAGCTACAGATACATAGTTCTCCTCCTCCTCCTAATCGTTGGCTCTAAAAAGACCAACCTAATAAACTAAGCAGGCTTCTAGAGGATTCAGTCCACATTTATTGCAAGACATGTCACTTGGTTATTTTACAGATTATATTAAAATGCAAAAAGTGTCATTATTAGTTATCAACTCTAAAACACAAGCTAGAAACTTATATTTTCAGTTTTGCCTCAAGGGCTTTTTTACTATGTGTACCCTTGGCTGTTTATTATAGAATTATTGTCTGTCTACCGATCTATCTATGAATGACTCAGAGCTAAGTTAAGTAACTTACTCAAGGTCATAGAGCTAATAAGTACAGAACTATAACCTGATTCCAGATTCTCTGATTCCGTCAACTGCCATTTCCACATCTTTCTCCCCTGATCCTGCACTTGGCGTGGGCAGCTCACCAGCGGCCAGTGGACAGACCACAGAAAGTACGGGAAGCTCAGGGATTAAGCTCAGGGGCTTTGGAACGAGGCAGCTGTGGGCCCAGCTCCTGGCTCCACTGGCTCCGTCACCTCCTGCTCCCCAGGCGCCTCGCCGGTCCTCCATTTCCCCTGGGGCTGTTGTGAGTACTATATGCCATAAAGATGTGAAGTGTCAGCACATCTGTGGGCCTTGTGGTCACCGTTAATACTAGGTCATACACCCTGGCTGTTTTCTCTCAGGAATTGTTTTTCCTTTGCCCACTAGTACAACATTTGAAGTCTGATAGGCCGTTGGAAAGCTCTGAATATTTACTATTAATGACTATAGTCAGTAACCGTAATAGCAAACCCCCAGAGTCCCTGTTTGGCCTGTTGAGCACGCCCTGTGTGGCTGGCCCTGTCTGTGACACCATGCCCTGTGTTGACTTGCCAAAAGTGGTAAGGAAGGTTAGGGGTCCTGACAGCCGTTGGTGTCCTCCTTTTAAGACACTATTCTCAAGAAGACTGGAAAGCTGGCTTGAACTGTTTATAAAGGGGGAACGGCATTAGATTAGTTATTTATTGCTGAGTAATGAATTATCCCCAAAACAAAGTGGCCAAACACAGCAGACACTGATTCTCCCACAGTGTCTATGGTCAGGAATTGGAGAGGGAGCAGCTTGGTGGGTCGACCGTGGCTCTGGGTCTCTCATGAGGTTGCAGTCAGGCTGTCAGCTGGAGCCGTGGGCACTGGAAGGCACAGCCTGGGCTGAAGCTCATGCGCTTGGCTGTGCCAGGAAAGCTCGGGTCCTCCCTGGTTGTTGGTCACTGACCTCAGTTCCTCACCACCTGGGCCCCTCCACAGGCCCCACGGCAGTGAGATTCTACAAGCAAGGGACCCGAGAGAGAGAGCAGGGCAGAGGCCACAATGTCTGTCCTAGCCCAGCCTTGGCAGTGACACACTATCACTTCTGCCACACAGACCAACCCTGGTCTGGTGTGGCAGGGACCACGCAGGGCAGGAATACCAAGAGGTCTGGCCACCACAGCTGGTACAGTCTCACCTCTGAGAACTGAGATCATTCTCCTCTTCCTCCTCCACTTCTCACAACTTTCGCCTCTAAAAAGACCAACCCAATAGGACAGGCAGCCTTCTGGAAGAAAATTCAGTCTACATTTATTCTAAGACATGTCACCTGTTTATTCTGCATATTATATTACAGTACAAAAAGCCCAACTGAGCATGTAAGTGTAAAAACCTAAGCTAAAAACTTGTGTTTTCAGTTTAACTTCAAAGTTTTGTTGTTTTTTTTTAAACTATATGTACCCAGGCTATTTATTATAGAAATGGCTATAGATCTACCTATAGACCAGCACAAATTCAACTCTTTTAGAAATTTAAAACCATCATAGATGCTTAGAACACTCCTTTTTTTTTAATCTAGAAGGGGGAGTCCTCTAAGAATAATGTTACATACATGGCAAACCAGGTTACTGCCTCCACTGCTGTCATGTGGGGTGATTTGCACCCGGTCTCACTCTTCTCTCTTCTGTCTCTGCCATTCCCATTAGTACATGAGGCTGTTCCTTCCCTCCCTCTGCACTAAACCAGATTATTTTGGATGAAGACATTGATTTAACCTTATTCTACTTTCCCTTTGCCCTATGGATTAATGGAAGGAAATGAAATCAAACTTCATAGGCCCATACATTAGCAACACAGCTGAGCTAGCATGAAAGGAGATCACATAGTGACTTCCATCAAAAGTAAAATTGAACAGCCAAAACCTCACAAAAATACACTCAGCACCACTAAAAGGGGTCCTAAAAGGCAGTTGGGGGAAACAAGAAATAGAATATCCTCTGGAAATAAGATCCATGGGAAGGCAAGCAAGCCCCCTGCCCCCTTTCTGAAAGATTGTGAAAGGCAGATGGTACTGGTTGGCTGACCCGATCCTCATCCGTAACCTCCTTATCCGTGGCCTAGAGATGGCCATGCAACCCAGTTCTGGCCAATGAGAATCAGCAGAAGTTTCTGAGTGGGGTTTACTGAGTGTGCTTTGCCTGGCTTGCTCCTTTGGCCTTTTACCATGTTGACCTGCGCACTGCTGATATGAGGGCCAGAGGTGGAGCAGCTGTCTTGTGACTGTGAGAGAACACACATGAAGACAGTGGACTGCTTGCTAGAAGGGTGGAACAGAAAGAAGAAGGAGCCCAGATCCCTCATGGTGCCATTCATAGTTACTTTGGTTTGCATACCTCCAGAATGTTCTTAATGTATCAGTTCTCTGTTGTTGCATGCAGCTGATCTCATCAGAACTGACAAGAGTGTGCCAGAGTTCTGCAGAGATGGAATATCCTGCTCTGTTTCAAATAGTAAGAGGAAATGGGATCCCAAAAGATACATGAATAGAACGGGATCCTTGGATGTGTATTAATACAGCCTAAGTGAGGTTGATGAATAAGAGATTCAGAGCATGCCCAAGGATGAATGACAGGTGGACAGCATCATCAATTCTTAGGAGTAAAGCAGCAAGGAGAGCAAGGGTTTTCCTGTTTACTGGGGACAAAGCTGTCTACATAATTATAAGGAATGTTTTTATTGCCAGAAACATCTAACTTTTATAAAAGCTCAAAGTAATTTTTTATCATTATTTCTGCAAAATGTTTTTATTAAAGGAAACACCATATGGTAACAGCAAGAAGAGCTGGTTACAAGTCACGAAGCTAGTCACATTTCTTTCCAACAGTTAAATTCAAAAAACTTATCAATTTTTTTCTACATTTAGAAAAAAATACAAGTTTCAAGACTCCTGAAAGCATAAAACTTTCATCCCAGTTGTGCGCTTATTGTTGGGTTTTTTTCTCTTTCTAGAATACGAAACAAAATCTTATAAGACCTAGGAGTTATATTCAAAATACTTAACAACCAGCGCGGCCTGGCATTGACAGGTCAGAGCATACATGAGCCCTGCAGCATTGCATCATGACACAGACCTCCTTCGGGCTTCATCTTCACACCCGCCCTCCTTACCCACCAACCCGAGTCTCTGGCAACCACCAATCAACTTCCCATCTCTATAGTTTTGTCCTTTGAAGAAGATTATATACATGAAACTGTACTGTATATGGCCTTTCAAGATGGGCTTTTTGCACTCTGCACAATGCTCTTGAGATCTCCCCAAGTGGCTGCACGTTTCAAAAAAACAATAATCCTAACTTCTAGGTCAGCCATCTGCAACGTTGGCAAAGTTGGAGCACTGGCCTGTTTGACTGATTCTTCCCTGAGTGGCAATAATAAAACCAAAGCAAAGCAGTGGGTTTTTGCATTTGAAAGAAATTGAAGATTGCTTAGGAGGAGAAACTGTGTCCTGTTGTTCCTCCGGGTCCCTGAGGGTCTGTGTGTAGGAGGTGGACCAGCAGGTGGGAAACATCTGCAAGGCAGACATGTGTTTCTCAGGCCAGCAGTGACCACTTCGTGTATAGAAAAATTCTGGACTGTTAGTAAAAGAGGATCTCCCTTCTAGATCTTCTATAGTCCTATTTTGGATCCAGGAGGGCAGTGGGTGAGTGGGTTCCCCTCCCCAGAACAGGGGTCAGGAGAGAGGGCTCCCAGTTTTGCCACATGGTCATGTGGCCTTTGTAAGCGGAGGCAGGGAGGGAGCTGGGTCTAGATCAAGATCTCTCTCTTCTTGGGGCCTGTTATGTTCTAGTCACCCTGCTAAATGCATGACTTCCATCATTTTATTTAGTCCTCTCAGCAACTCTTTTTTTTTTTTTTTTTTTTTTTTTTTTTTGAGACAGAGTCTCACTCTGTTGCCTGGGCTAGAGTGCTGTGGCATCAGCTCAGCTCACAGCAACCTCAAACTCCTGGGCTCAAGCGATCCTTCTGCCTCAGCCTCCCAAGTAGCTGGGACTACAGGCATGTGCTACCACGCCTGGCTAATTTTAAAGTCCTCTCAGCAACTCTACAAGACAAATGCTGTCACTGATCCCATTCTACAGGCAAAGCAATGAAGGCTTGGAAAAATTAACACCTGCGAAGTCATATAGCAAACCTAGGACCTGAAGCAAGGTTTAAGGGCCTCCAGAGTCCATTCTACTAACCACTGCATTATTTTAGTCCAAAGTGAACAACAGGCTGAAGTCCCTACATACACCAGCATCTGTCCCCTAGGCACTGGTAGAGAGAGGGTCATGGGGGCTCTAGACATCTGGAGAGTCCCCTAAGTCATGAGTTAGGATCCTTCAAAACCTTTTAACCTAAAGTTTTGCTAAAATGCACACATGAAAGTTTCAGCTATTACTCACAAGTAAAGAAACAGTTAGAAATAAATATCTCGGAAGCCTCGTGGTAGAAGGGCCTGCCTTGGTGGTTTTTTGACATGCCTGCAACCTGTGAGGCTGTCTTAATTTTTCCTAATGAGGTAAGCAAATAGTAATGATTTCCTAAGACAGCGGAGGCAGAGCCTTGCAAGGGTTGTTCCTAGTCAAAGTAAAGTCCCAAGTGACTTGGCCTGTGCACTTACAGATTAGTGGCTGTAGGATGAAACAAAGCATTGGAATGTTTTTTTAAATCTCTCTCCTTGCTCCTTGCTGCCTTTCTCTTGCCTTTTTTTTTGAAAGAGCAAAACGCTTCAGCTTGGTTTGGGCAACCCCACTGAGGACATTTACGAACCTCCCGCCCAGGACTATCACAGAGCCACGAAGGCCACCGTTTCCCGACGCTGTGTTTCCAGCTCCTCACTGCTCGCCTGCAGTCATAAGGAGCAGCGTCGCCGCGCTTTACCCTGGCAAGCCCTCTGGGAGACCTGCCTTTTATCCCCAGTACCACATGGCGCTGGGCGAAGGGAAGGTGGGATGCAGCCCGTTCGTCTCTGACTTGTCGGGAGTAGCGCCGTGACCAGAGAGTGTCGCCCGGAATCTGTGTTGCATTTCGTTCCCGGGCTCCTCCTTTGCAGACAGTGCCTTTGAGAAGATAACTGTGGGCATGCTCTGCCCTTCGTGGTGTGTTCTTGCCAGGAGCTGTACTGAAGCTGAATGTGCAGCAACCTACTGGATTAACTAAAAGGAATGAACTGGCTTCTGACCTCAGCACTGTTCAAGCCGGTGGGTTCCATCAGAGTCGGTCTTCACCCCCGGCCTCCCAGGAAACACCTGCCCTCCCTCCCGTACCCACACCAGCCTCTGCACACATCCTGAAAGAGTCCCGAGAAAGCTGCTGTACTGATTCCTTGCTCTGTTACAACCAAAGTTCACTTTAAGTTTGAAGAGGAAGAGTTTAACCAAATACTAGGAAGATCAGATTCTCATTTTAAACTTGTGTTCTTCCATCTGGCTCTGTACCGGGGTGACAGTTGTGCAGAGAGTGACCATGTACTGCCCACACGGATGCAGGACACGGGAATGGAGGGCACGTGCAACGCAGCAGCTTCTGCGGTCACACTGTCCTTCCCGCCCTTCCACACGTTCTGCTTGTGTTTCTGGGCTCCTGTTGGTTCTTCCACACTAGGTGCCAGACGAGGATGCCGAGTAGCTGGAGGAGTCTCCCAGATGTGGCTCAGCTGACACTATCGTGAGCCCTACTCCTGCAACTACGTTGTACTTCTGCCCCCCAGGGCCAGCCGCTGGGGTCTGCAAGCCCGTGGCTGCACACTGACAGCCGGCAGCACCAGGTGACTTCTCTTTAGTTATCAATGCCTCCACATAACAGGCTCCTGGGATGTTTCCTGGGTCTCTGTTTCTGACCCTGCCCTCTCTTCTGCCGGAGACAGAAAGTTTCCGTGAAGATTCGGCCTCAGGAAAGACAGACCAGAGTCTTTCAGTTCTAAGATTAATGGGTACCTGGGAGCCAGCTTTTCTCCACAAATCCCTTGAAACTCTCACCAGGATGGCTTGTGCCCACGGCCTTTCCTATTATCTGTTACCAGGTGCTCACATGCAGCAGGGCTCATGGAGGGATGCTGGTGCCTGGTTCCCCACAGATCCAAGTTGGGGTACAGGTTTGCTCCCTCCCACAACTTTGCAGTTAATCGTCACACTTTTCTCCCATCTCTTATTTTGTCACCTTCTTCCTGCATTGCTTCTCTTCCAGATTTCTTATCCTTTTGATTCTAAACATAGTTTCTATAAAAGAACAAAGTCAGTGTAAGAGATGAGGGTGAGGAAAGGGACGACAATTCTGGAGAATTCTAGTAGGTTGTTTTTTATGAAATATACAGTCTTTTATTTTTTTTCTCATTATACGTAGTACCTTCTAAGCACTGACTTCAAAGAGAATATTGCTGGTGGAAAGCTTATAGAAGAGTTCAAGGGTTTTTTTTTGGTTTTGGGGAGTTTTTTGTCCATACAAAGTTTCCTCCTATTTTTTATCTGGCAGAATTATTTCTTTTGTTTTCTTGATTAGATGGGTGGTTTGCTTCTTCCCACGCTCCCGCAATCCGACCACCACTTCTCTTCTACTTGCCCCTTGCTTTTTGAGTGTCTGCCAAAAAGAGGAGATGTCTGAGGGCATTGCAAATAAGGAAAAGGAATCAGGTAACGTTGCTCTGAACACGTAAACTCCCTAACCCATAAGAGTTTCTTTAAATAGAAAAAATAAGTAATAGTCTTTGAAGGAATTCTTCGATCTAGAAGGAAAGACGCAGGTGTCCAGGGCCCTGCTGAGAATTGGGGTCACAGTGTTCCTGAGAGATGTGTTTGCCCAGTGGCCAGCAACTGAACCTCCAAGTGTGTGTGTTGGGGGAGGAGCGTGCGAGGGGGGTCTGTATGAGCTCACGGGGCAAGGGCAGGATACATGGGCCCACTAGGTCAATAACATTATAATTTTTACTGCTTTGTAAGCTATGTCTAGATATTTGAGTTTTGAAAATTTCTCCCAGCTGTCATCTCAAGCCCTCTTGAGAACCTTTAGGGATGCCAACATCTTACTAAATGGCAACTTAAACTCCCTTTTGAACCTTTCACTTGTCTCATCTCAAAAATTCCCTTGATGACTTTCATTCTTCAAACGGCTACATTGGAAACCATGGAGACCTTCTTTCATCCACCCAGCCCTAAGACTGGAATGCACAGCACACTCTGTTGTGGGGACATTGGCCATGAGTTCCTGAAGGCACCAGCTGAGGCCAAGATCTTGTCTCACCTTTCTTACAGCCGCTGAAAGGCCACAGTGTTTGTATTGATTTACAGGAGCGCTTCCTAGTTTTGTTGTCCCTTTGCAACTATAAAAAACAGCTTGAATATTAGAAGGCAAAAGCCACGCTTTATAATAACCTTATGAAAGTTTTATGCTAGCATTTGATCAGTAACAAGCCTGGCGTAGAATAAACCCACGTTCCTTCAAGTGCTGTTGTTGAAGCCTCATACTGGCACTGAATTTTTTTATTATTATTAAATTTTATCTCTCAGAATCCCAGTGCTAAAAAGTTTTGTTTTGTTTTGTTTTTGTAGAGACAGGGTCTCACTCTCTACGTAGCCCAGGCTGGTCATGAACACCTGGCCTTCAGTGATCCTCTTGCCTTGGCCTCCCTAAGTGCTGGGATTACACATGAGCCACCGCACCTGGCCTGAAATTGTTTTCATGTTAGGGTGGCTTCGTAAGGGAGATCATTGTGGGCAGGTACCACAGTCTGGAGAAGTTGGGGCAGAGGGTGAGTGGAGGCTTGGAAAGCACTTTCATTGAAAACATGCTGAATTTAAAGTGAGCTGTCTCACTATCCTTGGAGGAAATGAAAACTAAAGGCATTCTATCAACATACATTTAATAATTTCCATTCATTGAGTACTCAGTACAAACTAGGCACATTTTATGTATGTGTCACTGCTCACTGTGCATTTCCCCTCAACGCCCGGCCCTCTTCCCTCTTGGGTAGCAGCTCTACAGTTTGGGGCATTGACCGCAGCCTTTCCGCCAGGCCTAAGCCAAGCAGGCGCAGCACTTCCTCCATGAGGGGTTTGGTGTGGGAATGGGCTGGACCAGTGGTTGGGAGGGGAGGTGTGAGATACCTGAACCTCCAGGAGTTTTCCTCATTCTTGAGGGAGAAGCTCGGGAGGATGAGAAGCCTGGACCCACTGACACAGGTCTAGGGACGAAGCTGTCATGCACAGGAGGGCACAGGTGAAAAGGCGGCAGGGAAACAAAGCCAGAGCCACTGTGGGAGGACAACCCTGTCACCTGCCCTCCTCTTACTGAAATGAGTTTGACCCAATGCAGTTCTCCATTCCTTGTGGCTATTTGAATTGGGAATTCTATTACCCACAGCCTACAGTATGTTTGCGTTAGTGCCAAACAGTATGCTGGCAAATCACCCATTACCACAGTCCTCTGAGATAGGTGCTCTTAGAGTCTCTGTTCATAGAGGAGAAAGCAGAAGCTTCACAGGGTTAAGTAAGTTCTGCAGGTCAGAGAACCCGTAAGCAGTAGAGCTGGGGTGCAGACCCAGTTCTGTCTGATGCCCAAGCATGCCTCTCCTTCCAGCACTTTCCATCTATTCCCATATCCTGACCAGCTTGTCATCAAGAAGGCACTCGATTTTGCGGGAGGCGGGAGGAAGCCCATCGAGCCCACATTGCTCTGCCTTTGAGCCACAGTGGATAAAGGCCAGAGCACAGGGCAAGTGCTTCGTGGCTCCTGCAATGTGCCTCAGAGCTCGGGGCAGTCATGATTGGCGCGTGGCCACAGAAACCTCACAGGAGGCAGCACAGTAAATCTGTTAGTCCTTTTTATTGCCAAATGTAATATATGTGCATAAAAGTGCATAAAACATAAATATACGATATAATAAACAATTATAAAGGAAAATGCCCCAGTCAAAATCTGTTTGTATTTGGCAATTATATCTCAGTGGTGGCCAGGCGCGGTGGCTCATGCCAGTAATCCTAGCACTCTGGGAGGCCGAGGCAAGAGGATTGCTGGAGGTCAGGAGCTGGAGACCAGCCTGAGCAAGAGCGAGACCCTGTGTCTACTGAAAATAGAAAAATTTAGCCAGATGTGGTGGCTCACACCTGTAGTCCCAGCTACTCCGGAGGCTGAGGCAGGAGGATTGCTTGAGCCCATGAGTTTGAGGTTGCTGTGAGCTAGGCTGACACCACGGCACTCTATCCAGGGTGACAGAGTGAGACCACGTCTCAAAAAAAAAAACAAAAATGTCAGTGGCAAAGGAAACAGTGGTGATAGGTC
>CAUYRT010072945.1:0-15560 GCA_963574885.1 Lepilemur ruficaudatus
TTGACAGAGTAGGTTTTTGAATGTAACAAGATAAGTCAACTTGAGTGGTAATATATTTTGGGAAATCAGCTCACTACAAATTGTGACTGTAAACATTGTACTGTAAATGTTTTGTAGTTTTCCCCCAATAAAAAAAAAAAATCCAAAACCTTTTATGTCGATATGATACAAAAAGTGAAAATTCTACACCTGACCTCATGTAATGGGTCACAGTCAAAATACAGGTGCACAGTGCACAATTTATTCAGCATCCCTAAGGGGAAAAGACCTTCCCAGCCTTTTCAGCTACAATACATCTTTCCTGAGCACACCCAGAGCTTTCCAAGCAAGAGCGCTCACAAAGGGTAATAAAATGGCACATGTGCAGGCCCGTGCACCAACAGCAGGTTCCCGATACCCCACATGGGGCCAAGACCAACATGCATTCCTCACCATGTGTGTTTGCTTATTCTCTTCTTGTGGTATAAAAACATTGTTGAAAATGTCAAAAAGGCCTGGAGATACTCCTATGGGTAACAAGGGTATAAAAACAAGGAAGCATTTATGTTTACCTACAGCACAGAAAGTCAAGCTGTTGGAGAAACTGGACAGCAGTATAGGTGTGAAATATCTTACAGAAGAGTGTGGTGTTGGAATGACCACAATATATGACCTGAAGAAACAGAAGAATAAACTGCTGAAGTTCCATGCTGAAAGTGATGGATAGAATCAAAGAAAAACACTGCATACAGCTAAAAATGAAGATCTCAACCATGTATTGAAAGAGTGGATCCATCAGCATCACAGTAAACATGTCATCATGGTATGCTGATCATGAAACAAGCAAAGATCTGTCTCAATAAAATGAAAATTGAAAGGAACTGTGAATAGTCAACAGGCTGGTTGCAGAAATTTGAGAAAAGACAAGGCTTTACATTTTTAAAAATTGGTGGTAATAAAGCACTGGTCATGAAGCAGCAGAAAATTCATTGACAAATTTGCCAAGGTCATCACTGGTGAAAATCTGATGTTGTAATTGGTCTATAATGCTGACCAATTGGTCTATAATGCTGACAATGTTTTGGTATTATTGCCCCAGAAAGACATTGGCTACAACTGATGAGACAGCCCCTGCAGGAATTATGAATGCCGAAGACAGAGTAACTGTGCTGGTATACGCTAACGCAGCAGGCACACATCAGTGTAAACTTGCTGTGATAGGCAAAAGATTTGAACCTGTTTTTAAGGAGAGCATTTCTTACCAGTCTATTATTATGCTAATAAAAAGGCATGGATCACCAATGACATCTTTTCTGATTGGTTTCACAAGCATTTTGTACAGCAGCTTGTGCTCATTACAGGGAAGCTAGATTGGATGATGACAGCACAATTTTGTTATTTTTTGACAACTGTTCTTCTCGTCCTGCAGCTGAAATTCTCACCAAACATAATGTTTATACCATGAACTTTCCCCTAAATCGTGACTTCATTAATTCAGCATATGACTAGGTTATCCTTAGATCAATGAAGACTAAATGCAAAAACTTTTTTTTTTTTTTTTTTGAGACAGGATCTCACTCTGCTGCCTGGGCTAAAGTGCCGTGGTGTCATCATAGCTCACTGCAATCTCAAACTCCTGGGCTCAAGCAATCCTCCTGCCTCAGTCTCCCAAGCAGCTGGGACTACAGATACATACCACTACGCCTGGCTAATTTTTCTTTTTTCTTTTTTTGTCTCTCACTTGCTCAGGTTGTTTTCAAACTCCTGACCTCAAGCAATCCTCCTGCATAGGCCTCCCCAAGTGCTAGGATTACAGGCATGAACCACTGTGCCAGCATAAACAACATGCTGGAAGCGGTGGACAGAGATGTGGGTATGGAAAATTTTCAAAAATATTCCAGCATAAAGGATGTCATATATGCTGTCGCCAAAGCTTATAACATAGTGACTAAAGACACAGTTGTGTATGCCTGGCACAACCTCTGGCCTGCAATTATGTTCAGTAATGATGATGAACAAGGTAGTGATTTTGAAGGATTCTGTATGTTAAGTGAGAAAAAAATGATATCTAACATCCTTACATATGCAAAAAATATATCTTCAAAGTTCATCAGTAAGGTAGAAATAGTGGATGTTGAAGAAGTTTCTAACATCAGTAACAATGCTCATATCAGTCCATACCAGAATAACTAAAAGGATTCTGAATCAGGTGATTGTGATAATAGTGATGATGAAGATAACATTGTTAACACTGCAGAAAAGTCCCTATAGATGACACGGTAAAAATGTGTGATGGGGCCGGGCGCGGTGGCTCACACCTGTAACCCTAGCACTCTGGGAGGCCGAGGTGGGCAGATCGCTCAAGGTCAGGAGTTCGAAACCAGTCTGAGCAAGAGTGAGACCTCGTCTCTACTATAAATCAAAAGAAATTAATTGGTCACCTAAAAATATATAGAAAAAAATTAGCTGGGCATAGTGGCACATACCTATAGTCCCAGCTACTTGAGAGGCTGAGGCAGAAGGATCACCTGAGCCCAGGAGTTTGAGGTTGCTGTGAGCTAGGCTGATGCCACAGCACTCTAGCCTGGGCAACATAGTGAGACTCTGTCTTAAAAAAAAAAAAATGTGTGATGGGCTTCCTGAAGACCTAGAGCAGTGTGCATAACAGAACAAGAAACCAGGTGGGCTTTATTCCAGAAATGCAAGGCTGGTTCAACATATGCAAATCTATACATGCAATTCATCACATTAATAAAAGCAAGAACAAAGACCACATGATTCTCTCAATAGATGGAGAAAAAGCATTTGACAAAATCCAGCATGCCTTTATGACAAAAACTCTTAACAAGATAAGCATAAACAGGATATGCCTTAAAATTATTAAGGCCATATATGATAAACCCATAACCAATATCATACTGAATGGGGAAAAATTGAAAACATTCCCACTTAGAAGTGGAACCAGAGAAGCTTGTCAGTTTTTAAAATCAAAGAGACTTCTAAGACAAAAACCACTCTTAACGAGGCAAATGACTCTGGAAAAACATTTTTAAAACCCATGCAGCATAATGCCTCCTCATCCCTAGAAGACCCACTTCCTGGTCCCTCAACTACTTCTGATGTTTCTTTTCACCTAAAAATAAATAAATAAATAAGCTTACAGTAACTTTTTAACCATTACAGCATCATAGGTAGAGACTGAAAGATAGCTATTGTTTGTTGTTGCTATTGTTTATTTAGCATTGATACAGGTATTCTGGTGATGCTACTGTGCTGCTTATTTTTCCACTGTATTAATGGTGTGTCATTTCTTTTTCCTTTTAAGTATTTATGGGTGGATAAGTGTAAGAAAATGGTTGCTTAGCAATAATATATAACTTCAGAGTCAGAAATGATGGTGATATCAAACCACCAGACTGTCCACATGGGTGACTTAGACAGTGACAGCTTTGCTTTCAGATGGTTCAATGTAACTTTGTTTCATGCACAAATTAAAAATATTGTGTAAAATAACTTTCTGGCTATACGTATAAGGCATATGTGAAACAAATGAATTTCGTGTTTAGACTTGGGTCCCATCCCCAATGTATCTTGTTATGTATATATGCAAATATTCCAAAATTTTTTAAAGATCTGAAATCCAAAAGATTTCTGAATCCCATTTTGGATAAGGGATACTCAATCTATATAATAATGACAAATTTTCACCAGTGGAACAATTTGTTGAAGTAATCTGGTAACCCTATCAAGGCCAACAAAGTGACTCATACAAAAAGTTTGTTATTCTTCTGTAAACCAGAATGTGTGTAGCATAGAAGGGAACAAAGGGCCAAGTCAGGGTTGGGAAGTAGAGAGGAAAGCTTGAGAAAATACTTCTGCAAGGATCAGAGAAGGGTGGTAGAATGTATAGCCTGAGAGTTAGGGTACCAGAGAGAAGCAGGGGAGCCGGTCAGAGGCAAGGTGGTTCAAGGTTAATATTGAGACTGTTATCCACAGTAGAGTGTCCTGTATTACTCTTGGCAAGGTGCATGGAAGGCCTGGCTGAACTGAAATGACCAGGGCTAGGGTTGAGAACTGAGCCAACTAGATCATGCACAATTCTTAGGTTTTATTTGTTAACTTTGCCCCAAAGACATTTTGAATGAGGATTAATTTATCTCCCTACTGTGTCTCAAACTAAAATCTTCCATATGTCCAAACCTTTGTTGACTAACCTTTTTGGTCAATGAGCTTAAATACAACCTGTTTTGAGATGTTTAGGAACTCTTAGCTCTTGCTTTTTAGGTGTTTCGATCACCATCTTGCCTGAAAAGTTGACTTGAGGAAAACTCAAAGATTCTAGCTGCAGAATTCTCTTCTTCTTATAGTTAACTTCAGGCAAAATCTTTCAATGTTTATTGTGCAATACAAGAAAATTTTGAGACTTAACCTAGGCCTTCAAACCTCAGCCACAAAAACACAACCGTGATCTAGCACCTCTTGTATTATTCTGGATGGAACTGGAACCCATTCTACTAAGTATCATAAGAATGGGAAAACAAACACCACACGTACTTACCATCAGACTGGTATTACTGGATCAACACTTATGGGCACATATGGTAGTAACATTCATCTAGTGTCAGGCAGGTGGGGGGAGGAGGGGACGGGTGTAGTCACACCTAATAGATGCGGTGCGCACCCTCTGGGGGATAGACACGCTTGCAGCTCTGACTCCAGTGGGGCAAAAGCAATATATGTAACCTAAACATTTGTACCCCCATAATACACTGAAGTAAAAAATATGTATGTATATATATAAAACAAAGGATATATCCAAAGACTTGTGTGAGATTGTTCATAGCAGCTATATTCATAATACCTAAAACTTACAAACCAGCCAAATGTCAATCAACAAATGAATGGATAATCAAATTGTGGTATATCCATGAAATGGAACACTCTCAGCAATATAAAGGAATGAACTATTAATACACAAAACAACATGGGTAAATCTCAAAATAATTATGCTGAGTGAAATAAACCAGGCCCAAATGATTTCACTTATATAAAATTCTAGGAAATGCAAACCAATCTATGGTGACACAAAGCAGAACAATGATTGCTGGAGGTATGGGAAAGTGGAAAGGAAAGACAAGGAGGAGGAATTACAAAGAGATACAAGAAAATGGTTGGGGATAATAATGTGTGCAAATATCTTTATTATGGTAATGTTTTCATGGGTGTGTGTGTATATATATGTACATATGTCAAAACTCATCAAATGGTACTCTTTAAGCATGTATAATACTTCAATAAAGATGTTTCCAAAAAAAAAAAAAGTACAGTCTTGTCTGGATTCTTCATACTTTGTGTATGATTTGGAGAAAGTATCTAAAAAAGTTTTTAGTCATATATCTTAAATGCCTTTAATTTTAACAAAAAATACAATTTTAATGTTTTATGCTAGTTTTATGCTAATCCCCGATGTAAATCCATTTCTGACAGTATGCCAATTACCAAAGACTTGATTGTTAATTAAGATTTTGAAAACAAAAGCACTTATAGTAGATACCTCTAGAGTATGAGCTTCCTGATTAGAATTCCAGCAAACCATTTCGTACTTAGTTTAATCTAAGTATCACATGCATCACATTTTATATGGTGAAGTATTTTAAAGGAAATTATAAACATGTAAGTTGAACAAAGTTACCTAAAAATCACTGTTTCTTTTTTCTACATGTATTAGCCTAATTTCTTTTTAAAAAATACTCATCTGTTGGAACTTGCCATATTATATCTGCTATGTAAAGTAATAGCGGCTTTTCACAGCTCAAAATTTATAACCTTCAAACCCCAGAGATTCCAGGACTTTTGGCAAGTTCATTTTATGTACATTTATTATAATTTTAAAACTTTGATATTTTCTCTTCAGCTGCCCAAAATGGAGTCTAGTTAATTCTCAGGTGGAAACCTCTATAAGTTAGAAAAGTTATTTATCACAGATTTTCAGGCCCCATCTCCACAGAAGTCAAGTGGTTTGGGGGCAGGATCCAGACACCAGTTTTTTTTCATCTTTTTTTTTTTTTTTTTTTTACCTTCCCCAGGTCAATCTATTCTGTAATCAAAGTTGAGAAATATGGTGTTGGTATTGTTTAGAAATCTGATGAGGGCAAGGACCGTATACCTTCTATATTTTCAAATTTTAATGGGTAGGTAAAAACCTAATATGCTTTTTGTTAAAATTCTAGATTCTCAAACCATAACCACAAACATTCTTGTTAAATACGTGTGAAATATCACCAAAGAATCGATATTTTTAACATCTCCTGTGGTTTTGATACAGGAGGTATAAAGTCCACAGTTTGACAAAGTTACACAATATTTAGTAAAGTTTTATGAGTCCTAGGAGCTCGATACAGATCTGCTAAATTGAATATTGGTAGAAACGATCACAATCCTGATGAATGATTCCATAGATTTTAACAATCTCAACAGTTTGGTTGGGGCACTGGCCAAATGGCCTATGTTTGTTTAAAACTGAAGAGAAGTTCTATGGGATAAAGGGCAAAGACACGAGCTTTTTTTTTTTCTTTTTCTTTTTGAGACAGGATCTCACTCTGTAGCCCCAACTAGACTGCAGTGACATCATCATGGTGTCATCATAGCCCACTGCAATCTCAAACTCCTGATTCTCAAGCAATCCTCCTACCTCAACCTCCCAAAGTGTTAGGATTACAGGCATGAGCCACTGCACTGGGCCAAAACACAAGCTCTTAACTGAGGTAGCAGAGCAGGCCATAAGCCATAGGAACAAGGTTAATAAATATAGTGGCCATCTGATGCTTTATACAACTAGTTTTTTATTTCCTATTGTAGTTGCTCTCTAGGTTTGGGCCTTGGACCAGCAACAGCAGAAATCACTTAAACACTCATTAAAAATGCAAATTTGGGACCCCATTCCAAACACTAAATCAGAAACTCTTGGGATTGGGCCCAGCAATCCATATTTTAACAAGAGTGATTCTAATGCTTGCAATAATTTAAGAATTGTTGCTCTATTCCTTGGATACACGCTAGCTGATTTTCTAGTAGTCAACCATCCTTCTTGCAAACTCATTCTAGGTCTTCTGAATGTGGAAATCTGACCTCATTTTTAATCTTAGGGTGGATATGTAAACCAGCATGGAAAAGAGTATCAATTCCAAGTCTTAACACTGTAAAAAGCAGGAACTGCTAACAGTAAGGGGGATGAAAATAAAGATCAACCCACAGGAAAGTAGAAACAAATGGTGGAGAGAGGCCAGAAGCATAATTTGAGCCCCTGGACTAAGCGTTGTCTGACATTTGCACTCTTTAGTTACATGAGCTAATAAATTAAGTTTCATTAACCAAGTTTGAGTTTGGTCTCTGTTACTTGCCATCAGAAGTTTGCCTAATACATAGAGTCCACCACGGATAGCAGACTCTGCAATTTGGAAAATACAAAGGGCAAGTTGCAGAAAGATGTTAAATTCAGGCAAAGTGTGAAGGATTACAGCTGAATAGATATAGAGTCAGAAATTGGGACCACGAAGGGAGGTCTTGGGGCTGCAGTTGCAGTTTGAGTATATAAGCATGTAGATGTAGGTCTTTCATGTTTGTTTTCATCAAGTTGGCTCAATGGGCCACAAGTGGGGAAGGCAATCACTACTGTGCCTTCACATAAAGCCTGCCTGTGTTTGCTGTCAGAGATGCAGAACCATGACCTAACGAAGAATGTGATTTTTCATTTTATGAAATGATAAATTAATTGTATGGTATGGATATCATTTCTGTGTCACCTTGCTTGTGGGAACCCATAAATGAAATATAATAAAAATAGTTGACATTTTTGGCATATCGGATGCAATTGCAATCTAATTGCACACAATCATGGTAGCTTCCACATTCAGAAGCCTACGGTTTTAATTATTTGATCAAAAACTGATTTAGCCTGTGTTAGATTGTTACCATATAACTGTTGAAATGACAGAAACAATTTTTAAAAAAATATAAATTGTTAAAATAGTAGTAGCCGATAAGAAACGTTTCTGAAAAAAAATTGGTTTTAGTGATGCTCACCAAGAAGCAGCATTTCAAGTCCTTCAGGAGCATTCAGGGGTCTTCATTTGGCATTGTCACTAGAGCCCAACACCATCTGTGTACCAGAACTAACTGCTACACAACATTACTTCAAAGTGGTTTTTTTTGCTTTTTAAATGTTCTTTCCCTTTAGTGATTGGCAAGGGTTTTACATCATTTATTGCTAAGGATTATATTATTTTAACTATGTTATTTTTTATTCAGGTAAGTTATTCCAGATACACTATATTTTCAGGGAAGAGTAGACAGCTTTAGGAATATGTAAGCTTTTTTTCTTGGCCACTTCTGTGTTATAGCCTATTATATTAAAGTCTCTTTTATAATATATAACATTTAGAGGACTATTGTGCATAACACATTAAAAAAATAATTAAAAAAATATTTACAGAACATGTAAATGTACCAAACATTTTACAGGCATTATGTCATTTATTTTTATGGCAATCTTGTAGAGGTTTGTATAATCATTTTGTAGACAAGAAAACTGCGGTGTGAAGAAGTAGCTTTCCCATATAAACAGTGAGCTAGGATTTGAACTCAGGCTGACTCGAGAGCTCATGCTTTTCATGATATTGCTTAACAAAATTGTATAGACTACATACGCTTTTCTGAATAAACTTTTCATACATAGAAATACAACTTGACTGAAAGTCACCTAAAGAGATCATGAGATCATGACCTGTTTTGCTAATAATTTTTTACTGGTGCCTAGCAAGTATAACAGCTTTTGTCATATAGAAGGCAATAGAAATATTATTTATGAATAAAAGTTATGAATAGGATTGTATGGTGATATCAAGTATAGAGCTGATTCTGGAGGATATGTTACTGGATAATTCTATGACATGTAACTCTTAATTTTCCAAAGGTGTGATTTTATATACATGGAAAATTCTATAATATTTCATTTTAAAATTTGCTTAGTATGCTACCTTGACCATAAGTATATTGAACAATTATCATTTTTCTAATAATCTAACCTCTTGGGTACATAAAAAGCTACTGAATTGTAACTTGGAAGTTATTTATCCTGAACTGCTATTCATTGCAGAAATCTTAGCTATAGCACTCTTCTTGACAGTTAATCATTTGGCCTCTGTAGAACATTTCAAGTAACAGGGAGTCCATTACTACATAAGGCAATCTGCTCCATTTTTGAACAACTTTAACTGTTTAGAAAGTTCTTCTCATAGTTCATTGAAATTTCCTTCCTTGCAACTTCATCCATTGTTCTTAGTTTTGCCCTTGAGAGCCACTCAGAATGATTGGCTGGACAGATGTCTACATGACAGTTCTTCAAATATTTGAAGGCAGTAATCATGTCCCTCTAGGTCTTGTGCTCCAGGCTAAAAATCCCCAGTTGCCTTAAACATTTTTTCATGCTGCATGGTTTTAGCATTCTAGGAGCTAGTTTGTCTTTAAAAATCATCCTCTGACAGAGTGGATTTACTATGAAGCTAAGAGGTGAAGGGCTCCACTTACATGGGTCCCTCCCACAGTCTTAGGAGGGAACTGAGCAAGTGTTTATATAGGAATACGTTTTGTAAAACTTACATAAGTAAAATATTTAAATATCAATGGGTTAAGACTGCTCTGACTTTTCAGACTTTAGGTGATATGCCAGATGGCTTTGTATTGGCCACAGGCATTTTTGGATTTGACTACTTGAGATATCTTTTAGTGGTTCAGTGGGCTACAACTCTACAGTTTGAGTGACTTCTGTTAAGCTACTGGAAGCTGCCCCCATATAGGAATAACTTCCAGGAATCTTTCCGTATCTTCTGTGCCAACTCTCCGACATCATGACTTAAGGAAATTGAAGACAATCAGGTTAGTATCATGAGTTCAAAGGGTATTTAAAATTAATCAGTGCATAAGAAAACTTAAAGTGATCTGAAATCTTACAGCTCATATATAAAAGATACTGGAGAGTTTTCCTAAAGTTAATAATCCTACACATTTTATACGACGTTACCAATAAGTCAGGAAGCTGAAAACAATGTTTCTAAGCAATCAGTAGTAAAAACAAATTTAACCAACCATGCTAGAAGGTTGAAATATCTCTTTCTTCCCTCTACAAAAAGATGACAAAACTGCCATTATATAGTGAGGTGATCTGTGGTTCTTCAGTCAAGTGTTTCTTAGAGGTGCACTGTTAGGCAGTTAATTAATAAAGATGCTATATTTTTGCATTTTGTGAAATGTGTGGCATTTGTTAGTTCTTCATTTGTAATCTCTTTAAATATTTTTTATACTTAGTTTTACATTTGTAATTTTTAAAGAGATCTCCCAAACCTGTATAAACTGTGGGCTCCACAAAACCTGGATTTTGGATCTACCCTGCTCTCTGAACTCAGTGATGTCTGTGTCAAAATATTATAATGGGAATTTTACCCCTTTTGATCTAATACTCTACTTTTACTTGTGGGTATGGGATTCCATTAGCTTTTCTGACAGTTTTTCCACACTGATTACAGATTTGCTGAATCAGAATCTTAGGGTTGAATATAACCTCAAAAGTCATCTAAGTCACTCATCCTGTGCTCAAATCCCCTGTTGATGCCCTGCAGGGCAGTCATCAGCCCATGGTTGAATGCTTCCTGTGACAGGAAACTCATTATGTCTGGTGGAACTCACATCTTTGAACTCAAAATTTCAGAAGGTTTGAATATTGCCTCTTATTGGACTTACTGTAAAATTAAATATATCTATTTTTTACATACACTTCCTCTATTTATATCTCATGCTTTTACTTTTTACAACTTATTTGACAAATAAAAATTGCATATGTTCATGGTATATAAACATGTTTTGAAATACATATACATTGTGGAACGGCTAAACCAAGCTAATTAACATAAGAATTATCATTTTTGTGTGTGAGAAAATACTTAAATTTACTTACTCTATTACTGATTTTCAAGCATACATTATTATTACTATAGGCACCATGGTTTACTTCTTGAATTTATTTCTTCTGATTGAAATTTTGTATCTTTAGACGAACATCTCCCTCACCCCCCACCCCACTGACCGTGTCTCTGTTTCCAGTTCCTGGTAACCATTATTCTATTCTCTGCTTCTCTGAGTTCTACTTTTGAGATTCCACATGTAAGTGTGATATTTTTGTGCCTGGCTTACTTCAATTAACATAATGTCCTCCAGGTTCATTCATATTGTTGCAAATGACATCTTTTTAAACGTTGTTGAAATATAATTCATATACCCTACAATTTCCCTAAAGGGTACAATTTCATGTCTTTTATTATATTCACCTATCATCAACAATTTTAACTTTCCAACATAACCTTCAAATAGATATTCTTTTACTAATGGCCTGTCCTATGGCACTATGGCAGCCTGGTCACTGGTGGGAAAAAAAATGTTACAGTATTTACCACTTACAGAGCATTTGTATGACTTGTATGCCAAGCAAGCATTAAATTTATTTATAAGTATCATCTTTGTTATATAATAAAAACACTGTGAGGTAATGTCTCTATCTTCTAAGTTAAAAAACTGAGGCTTAAACCAAGTAAGTAACTTGACTAAGTTTGTGCAGTCAAGGTACTGCAAAACTGGGGTTCAAACCCAGGTCTGCATAACTCTGAAGTTCGTAATATAGATCAGTAGATTCCATGATTGCCTATGACATTCTGCAATTTCCAGTAATAATATCCAGAAGCATTACCATGTACCAAACTCTATACATAAGTTATTTCATGTTAGTAAAATTGTCTTAGAAACTCAATAAAATAGATATCGTGATCTTCAATGTATCATTAAAGAAACATAAATTCAGAAGGGTTAATCTGTCCCAAGTTTACTTAACTAGTGAGTGGTAAAGCTAGTGTTTGCATGTGCCTTAGTCCCTTTGGGCTGCTATAACAAAACACCATAGATTGGGAGACTTATAAATGACAGAAATTTCTCACATTTGTAGAGGCTGAAAAGTTCAAGATCAAGTTGCTGACAGATTCAGTGTATGGTGAGGGCCCACTTCCTGGTTTATAAACAGCTGTCTTCTCACTGTGCGCTCACATGAGGAATAGACAAAAAAGCTCTTTGGGGTCTCTCTTATAAGGGCACAATCCTATTCACGAAGGGCTCCATTCTCATGACCTAATCACCTCCCAAAGGCCCTGCCTCCTAATACCATCACCTTGGGGTGATGGATTTCAATGTACAAATTTGGGGGACAGAAATTTTCAAACCATAGCAGCATCCAACTGTACTTGATGTTAAAGGTTTTGCTTTACCCCTAAGCTGCTTCAACACTTGGGTTATAGAATAGGCCAATTCTCTAGTAATGTCCTAGAGAAAATTACTAGTCACTCTGGGGTTCTCATAATTGCATTGTCTCATTCTGGTGCTGCAGTTGATCTCTTGAGGCTTAAGGTTGACAGTAGCCATCAGGATTCACAAACATACATACACACACATGTACACACACACCCTATGTGTGTGTGTGTATATATATACACACATGTAACTGAATCTCCATCCTAGTCATTTGTCCTAAAACTGAGTGCATAAGTAAAATCTCACTGCTGACAGATTTCTATTCCAAAGCTTCCAGCTCTGTGATTAAAACAAATCAGCATATCACTGTCCAATCTGCTTCTTCACTTTAGTCTGGAAAAGTACTCACTTTTTAAAAGAATATTTCTAGAAAGCCCTTTTGATGGGACGGTGAGACACTTGGTGAATATCATATTGTGAATTCCACATTGATGTCCTCTACTCCTATGCCCATTTTAATAAAGTTCATTTAATATGAACATAGAGGGCATACATGAAATGGGAAAGAAGGAAAGTAGTGTCATGTAAGGGCCACGTATGCCCGCACTGTGTAGATATGAGGCAGGAGCTGGCTCAGGTGGTCAGTCAGTCCCATGAGTCAGGTGTATCTGTGTGCTTATGTATGTCATCTTTAAGGGTTATTAAATGACTTATTCTATTTTTTAAAGTGATAAAAACCACAAATTATATAGTTAAAGTCTTCATAGTCTACAAATTGTTAACTATGATTATAATCATTAAAAATAGTGATATGACATTCTGGTATTCTTCATTTTATTTTTATTATGGATACATAATAATTTTACATATTTATGGGGTACATGTGATATTTTGATAGAAACATACAATGTGTAATGATCAAATCAGGGTAATTGGAGTATCTATCACCTCAAGCATTTATCATTTCTTTGTGTTAGGATCATTCCAATTTCACTCTTTCTTTAATTTCAGAATATTACAGGGGTACAAATGTTTTGGTTACATGAATTGGTTTTATACAGTCTGAGTTAAAGTTATAAGTGTGTCCGTCACCCAGATGGCATGTATTGTACCCATTAGGTGTGAATTTACCCACCCCCTCGCCTTCCTGCTTGCTTGGTTTGAGTTTTACTTTCATATGTGCCCCCATGAGTGTTGAACGATTAGTTCCAATTAATAGTGGGTACATGTGGTGTTTGTTTTTTATTCTTGCAATACTTCACTTAGAAGAACGGTCTCCAGTTCCATTCAGGTTAAAAAAAGGTATTAGTTCACCATTTTTATGGCTGAGTAGTACTCCATGGTATACATACACCACAATTATTAATTTACTCATGTATTGATAGGCATTTGAGTTGATTCCACATCTTTGCAAGTGTGAAGCATTCAGCAATAAACATTTGAGTACAAGTGTCTTTTTAATAAAATGATTTCTTTTCCTTTGGGTAAATCCCCCGTAGTGGGATTGCTGGATCAAATTGTAGGTCAACTTTTGGTTCTCTGAGGCATCTCTATACTACTTTCCATAGAGGTTTTACTAGTTTGCAGTCCCACCAGCAGTATGTAAGTGTTCCTTTCTCTCTACATCCATACCATTTGTTGCTTTGGGACTTTCAGATAAAAGCCATTCTTTTAATTTGAAATATACAATAAATTATTGTTAACTATAGTCATCCTATTGCACTACAAAACACTAGCTCTTATTCCACCTAACTGTATTTTTGTATCCATTAACCAACCCCTCTTTATCCTCCTTCCCCACTGCCCTTCCCAGCCTCTGGTAAAATTTTAAGTTATTTTAGTATAATTACCAATTATCTTTAGAGTGTGCATCCTAGAGAAAACAATTCTTCTATGGAATTATTTTTTTATTTTTTTATTTTTTGAGACAGGGTTTTGTTCTGTCACCTGGGCTAGAGTGCAGCGGTGTCACCATAGCTCACTGCAACCCCAAACTGTTGGACTCAAGCCATCTTCCTGCCTCAGACTCCCCAGTAGATAGGAGAGGTGTTCGATACCAGGCCCAGTTAATTTTTATATTTTTTGTAGAGATAAGGTCTTGCTCTTGCTCAGGCTGGTCTCAAAACCCTGGCCTCAAGCAATCCTGCAGCTCGGCCTCCCAGAGTGATAGGATTACAAGCATGAGTCACCACACCCAACCTGAAATATTCTTTTAATCCCCATGCAATTTTATGAAAAATAATTATTTGACATCATTGTTATATCAAACAATTACCTGCACCATTGGCTTTTTGAAATATGTCAGTTGTCCACAATATGGACAGTATCTGCTGTCAGGTATGCTAGTTCCGGTGGCCTAATAGGTAAGCCATATTTGATTACATGAATGCTCATCATCTCAGGGTGCTTTGCTATTTTATTTTATTTTAAATGATAATGGTAGACAAATTTTATCTCACTCATAACTTGATACCTCCTTTATCCATCTCAGCTGGTTGGTCCCCTGCAACAGATCCTTAGGGATCAAAAGTTGTATATTTAAAACTCATCAGGCTTACAGAGGTCACCTGAGATCTCTCAACCTGTGAAGATCTAGACAGCCTCCCCTTAGCCTCATATTTCCTGACCTTATGAGAAAATTTCCATGACTGACTTCCTGTTTCTGATTCCTTGTCTCACTTATTCCAATATGGCTTATTTACACCCCCCCACACACACCCCTATACACACATACACACATATTCATTTGAGCATTTCATGATTTTAGTAGCTGTGAAAAATTTGGCTACGAAGGAAATGGCCATGTCATGGAACATATTGTCTTCCACTATCTCACAGGCTCCAGACTCCTGGAGTCTCACTTCACTCTCAGCACTTTGCTTTTTTGTTCAGAATAACTGATAAGTTTTGCCATTTTCTCAGGGAAAATATTTTTTTCCTCCTAAATTCAACCCTTAATACTTGCATTTCTCCCCAAATTAATGCTTGTAAGAAAGATTCCAAATATAGAAAGATTCCAAATATAGAATACTCCCTGAAGGTACATCTGGCAAATAAAACTTCCTCCATGACTAAGATTAATTTCTTTCATGATTAAGATTATTTACTGCCCTACTAATTGCTAATGCTACTTTCTAGGCTATAATTTTCCAGGAAAAACTTTGATGATAAAACTGATCAAACATTTGTAACATATTCCAAATCTGACTACTTTTCGCCACTTTCACTGTGACCAT
>CAUYRT010072947.1:0-25847 GCA_963574885.1 Lepilemur ruficaudatus
ACTACTTTGACAGAGTAGATTTTTGAATGTAACAAGATAAGTCAACTTGAGTGGTAATATATTTTGGGAAATCAGTTCACTACAAATTGTGACTGTAAACATTGTACTGTAAATGCTTTGTAGTTTTCCCCCAATAAAAACCTACCCCCATGCCAACCAGTATAAGAAAAAAAAAACAAAACGAATGTTTACTTAGAATGAGAAAAGAGATCACATCACAAATTTAAGAAAGCAGGTAAACACCATAGGGATCACAAAATCTAGAAAAATAAACTTGCATTGTTTTAATTAACTGTCAGTCTTCTATGATAGTTTTTCGCTATAATTTTCTGTCTGTATACTCATTGATTTCCTCTTTGTGAAAGATTTTATAAGATCATTTCTGGAGAACAATTAGATAACTCAATCTTTCCACTAACATAGTGATCAAAATCAATTTTTTTTTTATTATTGACAGTGTGAAATAGTTTCTTTCATCTTCATAGCTCATCATTATTGGTTATGACATGTAAGTTTTTTGGATTGTTGCAAAATTTGGGAAATCCTCTACCAAGTTTATTTCATATATGAACTGTGTGAGATTTGGAAGAATATTTTACAGACTAGCTCTGAGCATTTCTAACTGTTTTTCTCCTCTGCTGCTCACATAGTTACAATGTTGAGCACCAGAAGACACATTATTGTCGATGTACAACCTCCAACCCTGGACCTTTTAGTCAGGAAACTTGACATATCAGCCCATAGGTGATAGGAGTATGACAGGCCTGATGCCTGCAATTTAGCCATGTGTGGAAATCACTACAGATCATCTAAGGCTTTCCTCCTAGACTTATTTAAAATATACTCAAGTCAGGTATTTTTTACCCTGAGGCAAAAAGTACCTAAGGCTATTCCATTTCCACCTCACCATGGGGAAGTGCAGTAGAAGAGGAAGTCAGTGTTGAAAGGGACAGTGGTCTTAACTGATGGCAACTAAAATATCTTAATTTGGCCAGACAAGTGAGGGACCCTGACTGTGAGCTCTGTTAAGTTCTTAGTCTGTAGCTGCTTCGGATACATTCAAGCGACCTTTGCCCACGCCAGTCTCCCTTCGACTACATCTGATCCAAAAGAGACTCAACATCTCACAAGTTTGCCTAACATTCCTCTCAGGCATTCCAACTCCATCCTGCCTTCATTTCCTTCAGCCCTGTCACATCTTTATCAGACCAAAGACCGAATGATCGTGAGAAAAATAAGGCGAAGTGGCCAAAAGGATGTGCATGCATCGTTCAGATCCTCTCCAACGCTCTGTGTTCAGCGCTCTATGTTCTTGGCTATCAAGGCTCTCCAAAAACTACTTTGGAGAATGGGCTGAGCTTGTATCTCTGATATTTCGTCTGTATTTCTTCCTTTTTTAAAATTCTTGTAGAAGGCACATAACATAACCGAGATATACACTGAATGTAAAAGAGAATGAGTGCCAGTGACTTCAATGAATGTTAACCAAAGCATTCCTTCTCTGGAGTGTGGGGTGAGATTTTTCAGTGAAGTGTTGCCAACGTTTGCTCGGCACAGTCTCTAGAACTTCTAGAATGAGACATAATGCCGCTTTATCACCAGTTGACTGAACATGCAGAAAGTTGTAGGAAGTTTTCATTAAACTGTGCCAAATGAACTATTATTTTTACTCTTTTCCCCAGTATCTCACCATAAAACTAGGGGAAGGGGAAAGACATTCTGATGTGATGACGCAGTAGCATCCACTGATGGCACAATAATTGTTCCCTTCTGAACGTTTTGAGAAAGAACCCCTGCAGACGTGTAAATCTGTAATTGACCGCAGTGTGGAGCAAACCTTACACGACAGCCATGAAGGAGTTTGTTTTGTTGTCAAGAGCCTTGATAACTGTTTTATTGCACGAGGCATGAATGCTTAAGGCATTTTTCTCTCTTACATGTCGTAATGCGATATTTTAAATGAACATCACCACTTTCCTTAGCATATTTTTAAAACATGCTGCAAAGCATTAAATGGTTAATTATCAGAAAACTGGCAGTGAGGAAAGCAGAAAGGTCCCCTGTTCTTCCTCTGTTCCCGGCAAAGAGCTTTTAAGATCTTTGGGATTTTCTGAGTGCTAGAACTAAGAGGAGCATCTTTTATTATTCATCACAAGTCCCCTTAGAAAAGGGATTACTACAAATGGTTTATCATCAGAAAGCCCCAGTGAGGACAGTAGGAAGTGAGTTACGTATAGAATAAACCAGAACTCAAGGTATATCCAGGGCCTCTATGTTCAAGTCAGCCAGTTAATCTTTAAACTACACAGCTTTTATATCCATAAAGATTAATATGTTATAGTAAATCTGGAAATAAAAAATATTATTAAGTTATTAATGTTATAAAAGCCAAGTTTCACAGCATTAGGAGGGTTGTTGTTAACTGTCATTGTTTGTTGTATAGTTTGTTTAAACTGGAAAGGACCAAATGCCCAACCTACTGATGTATAAATGAGAAAACCGACACCCAGGGAAGTGAGTTGACTTGTCCTAAGCCTATAACCTGCTAGTGATAGCACTAAATTCTACATCTACTAACTAGCCCAGGACTATTTCACTGATATGTGCTTCTCTATCAACCCTGCATTAGTGACTTATTTTATGTGATGACATTCAGCTCATGAATTAGACTGCGCAGTACTTATGAGGTCCTCATGAAGAAGTTCAAAAGGTTCCGTAACTTTACATTACAGCATTACATACCTAGTAAGTGGCAGAGGTCAAAATCAGATATAAATAACAAAATATCCCACTCTCTTGAAATTTTCCAGTGTTCTCATGACAAGGTCCATTCTATCCCAGGCTGTTTTTCCCAGACACACCCATTCTCCTTCAGTTCTCACTTTTGAATTTATCTCCAAGCTTATGCACTAGCAGTTGGCAACTAATGCATAGCCTTCAAGTGTTTTGCAAACAAACTACAACCCTAACACCAGCAACAACTAGAACTTCAAAAGTTTGAATAATGATAAAAAGAGAAAGCAAACCAACCAACAAACAAGATATCTGTAAACAGTGCTATTGAATTTGGGAACCACAAGAAGCAGATGGAAAAAGCGGAAACATTTCTACAGTCATTTAAAAAATGCTCTCTATTAAATTGGAAAGCGTTTTAGGATTCTGGTCTTAGATCACAAATGAAACAAAAACAGTTTCATAAAAACACAATTGTTTCTGAGTCAAATATATCCAGAAATTCCTTGACTTACTAAATGAACTTACCATGAAATATGTTTTAGAAGGAAGAGCTAGCCCTCTAAGGGCTCTAACTTTATAAGATAACTTTGAAAATAAACAAACTAACAAACAAAAGTAGAAAATAATTTTGTTTCTATGTTAGTTGGTAAATAAAACTAGGAATAAATAAAATGAACATCTTGAATTAGTCCTTAAAAAGAATAGGTGTTTGAGGGTGTTGGCAACTCAGTAAATACACTAACCAATTCTTTCTGGTAAGCATTTAATTTAAGGAGAGCTTCTACAAAGTTTTTCCTTTTTTCTCATGTTATCTCCCACTAGTTCAAAATTTTACTCTTTGATATGAGGGGTTCTTCCTTTCTTTTATTAATTGTGCTATTATTTTCTAGTTTTGAGGTTTTTCTTCTTTTTGAAAGTGAATATAATTATGAGTCAAGTATATTAATACATGGACTATCCACCTTTAGTTACTGAATAAATAAATAAAAGGTTCTCTTGCTTAAATTGTCCATGTGTGCTGGCACTCTATCCTGAGCCCTGTAGTCTCACTTTTTGCATCCTCCTTTGGTGATTGTACATCAACCCATGAGTTGACTAACATCTGTTAAATGATTGCCAAGCTTCCAAAAGAAAGAGAAATTGCAGTGAAGTAGGTGTGGATTTCTTGAAAAGAATTATATTAAGACACATTTTGCATATCAGTGAAAGCGGTTATTGGATAATCATTCCTACTACAAAACTGGGGATGATCCCCACATCCGAAGATAATAATCCTGATTTAACCTTTGCTATTACTTTATGGTTAGACTAGAAACAATTCAGCAGTCTTTCAATTTGGAAATGAAAACATTAACATGTAAGTAGTATGAAACTACCTTCATGAAAAGTTTGAACAAGTAAAAAACATGATCAAGGACTTGTAGAGTTGCACTTATATGGTAAAGGCTGAGGTGATTTTTTTCCCAAAGAGAAACTACTGCCTAAAGAATATAAAAAGAAGGGAGAAGGAGACACTGTTTTTAAATGAACAAACCAAAGAACATTTACAAAACAATTGAATTTTTTTACAATTGGAATAAGTGTTTTACATATATTCATTATGATATAAATGGTTCCCTATCGATTATTGCAGATTAATATCATACAGTACCACAACAGATTAGGCTGCAAAGCTATGGATAACCTGTCAGCCAATGCTAAATGAGTCAATCACCAGTGTTTCTCTAACAATAAGGGATGTTTATTCTTTGCATCCTTGTGCTTTATAATTACTTTATAATTATAAGGGAAAAGGCAAACAGAAAATGCATCAAATCCCAGAGTAGTTGTCCATTTTTTTTCTGCTGCCATCAACTAATGCTTTCATTGTAATACACGCCCATCTAGCATCTCTACTGAAACCAGTGAGCAACTTCCTTTAAAGGCTGCAGAGCACATTCACAATTGCTCATAGCAGATGGGCAAAGCAAGCCTGAGCTCTCCGAACACTGTTCCTGTGAAGCCCAAGGACCAAGCAGTGTTTTAAAAGATTTGCATTCCCTGACAATAAACAAAATTAAAAATATGGATTTTTGACTTCTCTGAACAAATTAGAAAATTTGACAACACTGGACCTGCTTTCCGGCTAGACAACAATCAGCAGGACCTGGGATCTGCCTGACAGAGCCATTCATAGCTGGGGCATGAACTCTTCAGTAGGTTCACCATATACATTATATACAGAATGAAGTCCCAATTTTGCAGCCTAGAATTCAGTAACGTTCAGAACCTTACCTCCTTTGCTTTTTCAGACATGCTGCCCACTCTTTTTTCACAATAGTAACCTCTGGGCCCTCACCTTTAGCCAACTTGTCTTTCATATCTTTAGGAAGTCTCCCAAGAGCATCCCAGCCAACAGTGACTACCTCCCTCGACGCCAATCGTCTGTGGAATTCTATAGCATTCTGTTATTGTCTCTCGTATGACGTCCTATTCTGGGTATCTTGAGATTTAATTACATATTTTGTATTTAACTTTTCATAATTGAATATAATTTCTTTTTGCTTTCTTTTCACTCATTACAATAATTTTTTCACACCTGGACCAAGTTCTGATATCTGTGACTTAGAAGCAAAACCCAGCACTGCTATTTACTGGCTTCATTAACTTGGGTAAATTATTGATCCTCTCAAATCTTCACTCAGTTCTATTACTTGTAAAATGGAGATAAGAATACCTACTCATAAAGTTATTGTAAAAATTAATGAGATACTGCATGAAAAGCATTTTGCACAGTGCAGAGGATGCAGTGAGAACACAATTAAAATGTTTGTGTTATTATTCCTCTACTGTTGTTACTCTCTTCAGAGCTATTAAAATGACTTATCCCTGATATCGTTTTACTTATAGGCTTTTAACTGCCCTAGAATTTTGCACAACTAACTTTCCTCAATTCTTCTTGGTAATTAATATCACCATGAAAATATTCTTCTAATATTCTCAAACTCCCTTGTTATTATGTCACTTGTGTTTCCATGTTAAGATCCTATAGAATGCAAGTAAAATGTGGAGATCATTATTTGCTTTTCAAATATGATGCTAACAATTTCTACCTACCATTTATTGATCACCTATTATATGGTAGGTATTGTGCTAAAGATTTATTTTTCTTGCTTTATCATTAATGTTCAAAACTCTTCAAATAAGGTATTATGACACTCATTTTACACCTGAGAAAACTCAAGTCCCAAGTAGTTAAATAAACTATTCTACATACCCATGACAGAACTGGGTTGAAATGATATCTATCTTCATAGCCTGTCCCCTTCTCTCTAATTGCTTTTTGCCTTGTGTTCATTATCGAGTTCAGTACTGAGCCATTTGGATGGTAAGTGAGCCCTGATGAATCTTTATAGTTTCTAGCAATATCGTAATAGTATATATTTAATATAAAATAAATTTTAGGCTACCACTAATAATGTTCCTATTACCCCAATTTGGCTCTGCTAGAAAATAAAGGTTACTTGAGATGTCCTAAAGTATCATATTAACACTTTTTCCACATACAAGTAAATACTGCACTACATTATTTTGCTGTATTAAGTGGTATTCAGTGTTTTGTTTAATGTGTCTAATTTGATATATCCGATATTACTGGTGAAAAAGTGATCTAACCATCTCATTCTTGGATGTTAGTCTCAGGTAAATCAGATTTAATATATTACATGGACATTTATGAAGCTGTTCTACATACAACATCATTGCTTTAACATTGATCGGGTTTATAACTGGTGTATTTAATTTTAAAATATTATATCTGGCTCAGTATTTAACATGTTTGGTTTGATATCTGGCATTTTTGGCTCACTGTTCAAGTGTATTATTTGATAAGAAATATATTGCTCATGGGCATGAAGAAAATTGTAAAAGAAAATTATCAGTAGACAGTGAACAGATGTGTCATTATGCAGAAATAATCACATTTTAGAGCAGAAATCTAAAGTGAAAATATGTTTCAAAGAGATATGTCAGTTTTGTTTAGGGAAACATTGGATTCTCAGTTTCATTTAATTAAGCAAACAAAAACAAAGGATAGACATATAAGACCTCCCAACGTCAGCTATATTTTTTTAACAAATTGAATATTAATCTACTTAATTGAGCTTTTCCGTATTTAATTGGAACAATTTTATGTATTTTGATAAGCAGTTACTTAAAGTAAATATACTCCTATTTGTGGTTTTTATGTGTTTCTGTTTTGAAAATCTAAAGCTCCAAAACATCACGATGAATGTTTTATAATGTAGTAGGTAGGGAAACAGAATACAAGAAACTCACTAGTTTCTCCAAGGATGCATCAGGAGTCAATATATTTTAAGCTTATGTATAAGATCGTTTTGCCTGACTCACCAACAGAATGAATTTTAATGCCTACTTGCTCATTTGTGATTTCTCTTTCCTTGGAGGGAACTTCCTGTAATTCCCTCACAAGCTTCCCTATTGTTCATCATCCTTATCAGAGCAGTCACTCCAGAGAATCTCCCTATCACACAACCCAGAAATCTCAAGACATTCTTCATTGCCTATCCTCTTTTGCCTCCCAAATTTATTAGCTTGCAGTTTCAGCTGCTTCTTTCCACTTCTTTTGAATCTAAGTATTTCTTTCTGCCTTGGTGAAAATCCTTGCATAGGTATTTATTTTACTGTATAATCTAGGTACCAGATTTGAGTCACTTAGTTCCTGCTATATTCTACTCCCCAGCTGTTTCGCACCTAAATTTCCATCTACTGAATTTCAGTATCTTTTTGCTACTTTCACTACAACCAGAGACACCTGTGGATCAAATATAAACTGTTGGTTGAAAGTGTTCTATTAGCTAACCCTGTTTTAAAGGACTGTGGCCTTATTCCTTAATAATATCAATACAAAAAAAAAATATTGACAGTTTGCTGTGAACAGGCAATGAGCTATTACATGCTCCATACATTCTCTCATACGACCCGCAGGACAACTGTCTGAGTTAGGGATTATCTTCAACTCTGCACAAACTTGAGCTCATTGAAGCTACCATAGTCTAATAAAAGGAATGTCAGGTTTCATATTTCATGCCCTGGCAGTCTGACTTCAGACTCCATGTTCTTAGATACCAAACAATATTATCTATTGTTACAGCAACCATTCCACATAGACTATTCTGCAACTTTGTGAAATTACTCAATTCTTTCCAGATGTCATCCCTTCTCCTGTATCTCACCCTCTCTTTCTTTCTTTCTTTTTATTTCAGAATTTTCTCAAATGAATTGCTTTTGTACAGTTTGAGTCAAATTATAAGTGTACCCATCACCCAGATAGTATAAATTGTACCTGTCAGGTGTATATTTGCCCATCACTTCCTCCTGCCTCCCACCTGCTTGATTTCTCTTGAGTTTTACTTCCATGTGTACACATGAGTGTTGATCAATTAGTTCCAATTTAATACTGAGTAAATGTGGTGTTTCATTTTCCATTCTTGCAATACCTCACTTGAAGAATGATCTCTAGTTCCATCCAGATAGTTACAAAAGGTATTTTTTATGGCTAAGTAGTACTTCATGGTATACATATACCACATTTTATCAATCCATTCATGTATTGAGGGGCACTTGGTTTGATTCCACACCTTTGCAATTGTGAATTATGCTTCAGTAAACATTCAAGTGCAAGTGTCTTTTGGATAAAATGGCTTTTTTCCCCCTTTGGGTAAATACCCAGTAATGGGATTGCTGGATCAAATGGTAGGCCTACTTTTAGTTTCTTCTAGGTATCTCCATACTACTTTCCATAGAGGTTGCATTAGTTTGCAGTCCCACCAACAATGTATAAGTGCTCCTTTCTCTTCACATCCACACCAGCATCTGTTGTTTGGGGAATTTTTGATAAAAGCCATTCTCACTGGAGTTACGTGATATCTCATTGTGGTTTTTATTTGCATTTCCTTGATGACTAGAGATGTTTAGCATTTTTTCATATGTTTATTGGCCATTAGTCTATCTTGTTTTGAAAAGTTTCTGTTTATGACATTCACCCACTTTTTAATGGGGCTGTTTGATTTTTTTGTTGCTGATTTGCTTGAGTTCTTTGTAGATTCTGGTTTCAATTCTTTCTTTCTCGCACTCACCCATCCCTTTTTATCCTTCCCTCCTCACTCATTCTCTTTTACTTTTATTTTACTCTGCTAAGGACATGTGAATTTTTTAAATCAATCTCTAAGAGGTTTATAATTGGTTTCTTGCCAAGAAAATAATAAATAATAACTTTTCCCTCTATTAAGTTGTTGCTTTTTTATTTCTCTTCTACCAAATTTCTTCTGATTAATCTTGCTTATCTTCTAAGATCTAGCCTAATTTTAAGCACTTTTCCCTTATGAGCATAATTATAATTAATGTTTATGTTTGCATTTTAGTGTGTTTTATATTTATACATTTTTACTTTTACCAAAATGCATTCCCCTTGAAGGCAGGGTAATATTATACGCCTCTAGACACAAACTAAATCTATCTTTTGCCTCTTTCTTTATCTTATTTTATAGCTTTCTGTTTCTAAGTCTTATTTGACTACAGTGATGCAGACGTGTGTGTGTGTGTGTGTGTGTGTGTGTGTTCATGTAAAGAAGAGAATGAAGCGAGAATTGCATAAAATGTAGCTTCATAATGAGTATATACTATGTTTATTTTTTATTTATAAATTCCTTCAAGGCATAGAACAAAACCTACTCTAATCTATCACCAAATAACTCTAACTCTTAGTAATAATTTTCATTTTAAATTTCTCAGTAATTACATATACAATCTAGAATATAAAAATCATATACTGAATTATACATTGATACAAAATTTTACTTCCAACTCAATTCGGGGATTTTTAAGACCAGGGAATGATGCTGTCCCCTTTCACTTCTGGTCTATCACCCTATAGAGTGCTGGTACACAGTCTATACCCAACAAATGTTATTGAGTGGAGTTGAGTGTGATTCATCTGCAGCACTGTGTTTAATGATTCAGCATCTATTCCACTAGAGAACTCAACAGAAGCAGATCTGGAGAAGAGAAAAATTTTAAAGCACTGTCGTTAATGGGCACTTCTAAGCATAAGGAGAGTTAAAAGTGTTTCACCTAAAATGTACAGTTAGACCAGCCACTTCAGGTGTACTTCAAGTAAATAGATTACAAGTAAATTACAGGCATTTCTATAAGTGAAAAAGGCTTTTAGATGATTACATAAAGTCTCACAAAAATAATTTTATCATCATTGAAACTCCCTGTAATTTTATCCTAAGTAAATTTTCACTTCCAAATGCATCATTTAAGTTTGAGGTAAAATAATCCTAAAACTATAGTTTCCATTTGCTTCTATCAATCTACTGTAAAAATAATGTGATTATATACATACAAAAGAAAAGTTATGTTCTGATACCAATGTTGGCTGAATATCTTGTACCAAACAAGCTTTCTCACAAAAGCAGGCAGAAACTGCAGGAGATACGACCCTTGAGAGAAGGAAATTACACAGAGAAAGATTCACATTTATATGAATTTTCCCCTGAGCACACTTCTAAGTCCATATACCTATCAAGGCAGCTAGAACTCAAGAAGAAAGTTGCAGTTTTATTGTCCTGCAGGGTCACACTATGGAGTTAGGGCTGCCAAAACATCTGAAAACTAAAAGGGAATCCCAGAGAAAAGAGAGCCACAACAGTAAGCTTCCTAAAATCTGCATTCAAACTGTCCTCAAATTCTTAGATAAACTGAACTGTGTATGCACAGAGAAGAAATCAAGGAATATACTGAAAACAACAGCTAGAAGGCCAAAGTGTTAAGTATAACTTACCTGCCACATACCATAGGTAGACAAAGTTTGGAGTTCAAGTCCTGCCAAACTAGAAGGGCTGGGTAAACACGTCTTGTAATCTGTTAAAATTCCAGAATGAACTGGTAGGATTAAAAACTATGTCTTAGTACAAATACAATTTCTTTAAACAAAGGACAAACTTGATATACTGGATTTTACCACAATAAAAATTATTTTTCTTGATAGCATCAAAGACACTGTCAAGAAAATTAAAAGGCAAAGCTACGCAATGGAAGAAAAGATTTACTGTACATCCATATCTTTGACAAAGACCTTATATCTCTCTATATAAAGAATTCCTAAAATCAGTAATAAAAAACAATATAATAAAAAATAAGCAATAGGCTTGAACAGTCATTTCGGAAAAGAAGATATACAAATTTCCAATAAATGCAAAAATATGTTTAACATCATTAGTCATCAAAAAATATAAATTGAAAACACAATGATTTACATTTCATATCCATTATAATAGCTACAACTAAAAAGACTGATAGCACCAAATACTGGCAAGAATGTGGAGCAACTAGAACTTGCAGATATTGAAGGCATAAAATGTATAAAACCACTTTAGAAATTTGTTTAGCAGTTTCTTACTAAGCCTAGCCTATGACTCAGCAGTTCCCATCCCAGGTATTTACCCAGGAAAGATGAAAACTTCCATCTGTAAAAGACTTGTACAATTATAACTATTTGTAATAGCTCCAAACTGGAAACAACTCAAATGTCCAACAACAGAGAAAGCAGAAAACATTGTGGTCGATTCAGATCACAATACCACAAGAAACAATAATGAACTACTTATACACAAACCAATGTGGCTGTGTCTCAAAAGCATCGTCATTGTGTTGTTCAAAAGAAGCCAGAGATAGAATACATTTTGTTCGATATCATTTATATGATGCTCAAGAACAGACAAAATAAATCTATCATGGTGATAGAAATCAGAATAGCAGTGCCTGGGGGTGAAGTTTGACTAGAAGAGGGCAAGGAAAATTTCTGGGGTGGTGGAAATAAATGTTCTGTATCTTAACTGGGGTGGTAGACTTACAGGGTATATTTTTTTTTTTTAATGAAAACTCATTGAATCAGGCACTTAAGATCTGTGCTTTTCACAATAAGTAAATTTTATGTCAATAAAAATGCTACAAATGGTCGTACTGTGTGATTTGGATTTGGATTAAATATAGCATGATTGTGCTTTGGATTGGATCAGATGATTTGATTAAGTGATTTGGATTAAATATAGCATAGCCAGATGATAAGAATTGAAAACAGAGTATTTGCCTGTTTCTAGGGAGTTCCTGACTCAGCCCTTCCCTACACATCCATATTCTGTGCTAACAAGCATGATATTGAAACATGCCCTATTTTCGTGCCATATTCCTCATTCCTATTCCTTATGCTAATTTCCTTTCCTCATTCCTTACCCTTTTCATCAATTGGGAACTGCTCCAATCAGTGAGGGCTACTTTTAGCTCAGGCATTCTGGTGACATCAATCCCAAGTGCTGAGTTGTTTTTGCAAGGTGGTAGTTTCCAAAAGTTCATCTATGAGAAAGATCATTAATTGACTGTATTACAAGAGTAAAGCAACCAGGACGCAGGTTTTTGCTGTATTTTTGAGGCTTCAGTGAAACCTCTAAAATATTCCTTGTAAAATGTTTGCTGGAATTTATTCTGTTCAATTTCTGACTAGTATTTGTACTCTTCCTTTGTTCCCCTGTCTATAAACCTTGATAATGATAGCTTTTTTCATCAAACCATTTTACAGAATTTTGTCCAAATTGATGCAAGAACTGATTCTCTGGCTTCTTTGAAAAAGGTTCTATCCCTTTTTGGGTAATCATGTTATTATGAACTGTTATATCACATCTTTATTTTCCCACTGCTGGGCCAAGAAGTTGGTGTGATACTAAATTGTGACAACTGATCACTGTAAAAATTCCTCTTTAATGCTCTTGTGTAATGTGTAATAGACTGTGAACTATCATCATCTTGAAATGTCATCATGTTTCCATAACATGACAAAATAATAATATGAAAATGCTGAATTTAGTAATTTAAAAATCTGCCATGCTCTGTTAGTGATATCACCAACACCAAGTCCTACTCTAAGAGTTAGTTTACTCATTTTCCACTTCATTTTATAAGAAAATCTTCCCATGTTGTTTTTCAGAGAGGATTGTGGTATTTCAAAGGCACTTCTTTTTCAGTATTAAGCAATAGTCAGATGCTAAGTTTTTCCCTTAACCTTCATGTAAGTGCTCTTTCCCAAAGCAATGAATTTAGGTAAGTATTGTAGTCGGTCTAGGAAACATTCTCTGCCCTCAAGGTGATTTTGATATAATTGAGAATAATAATGCATACTTATGGAAAATTCAATTAGAAATCCAAGACTGTCTATGATTATATACCAAAAAATTACTGTTTTTGAATGACTCTAGGAAGGCAAGAAGTCATACTCTTCCATGGGAGCAAATATCTTCTACTTTGGGATGTCGAATATGGAAGCCACTAGCCCCATGTGACTATTTAAATCTAAATGAGTTACAATTAAACAAAATTAAAGTTTGGTTTCTCAGTAGCATTAGGCACATTTCAAGTGCTCAGTAGCCACATGGGCTAATGTTTACTGTATAGGACAGTGTTGATATAGATTAGAACACTGCCAGCATTTCAAATAGCAAGTCTATTGAACTGTGTTGGCTGGATCATACTTACGCTAGATGAGTCTTTTGGATCTGTGATGCTTAAACCAGAAAGAAGATGTTTTAACTTAATAATGCTACCTTACACACTTTTATCCTGACAGAACACTATAATCTGTATGTATTAAATATGGCAGAAATATTGCTCTGTCACAACATTCTGTTATTAATTGGTCCTTATTATCAATATTAGAGAATTGGAATATAGTGTTTGTTGAATGAATAGGGAGTTCAAAGCATTGTGGTCTTGTGACCACGAGAAAGAAAGGAAATGAAGTAACTCTCCAACAATAAGCCTTCATCATGTTCCTACTCTTGACATTATTGAGCCTTGAACGAGGCACAGGGGAGGAAATGATATTAATACCAGATGAAAAGATGCAGCTCCAGCCTACCACAAATTTATAGTTACATGGGGTAGAGCAAAAGAGAAAGAAACGAGTATAATAAAATGTGCTAACGGCTATTATTACCGGAGTACATATCAGGTGCAATAGTGTCATACAGGAGGGACATTAGCCAAAGCCTGGGTTCAAGGAGAGCTTCCAGGAATAAATGACATCTAAGCGGATCCCAGCTCTAACAGGATTAGCAGATGTTAAAGAGGAGAGAGTAGAGAGAACTGAGAGAGAAAAAAAAAAGTGAACAAGAAAACATTCCTAACAAAGAAAACAAATATCATGAGTATCTGAGAACCAAGGGCAAGCAATAAGGCCATTTAAGGACTTCTAAGTATGAGAAATAAGAGCAAATGCTATTAATGAAGAAGGTGAACTCAATTAGAGATAAAATTGATTTCTATTATAAAAGCTGGTGTCTACCTTATTTTAGAATATAGTTTATTTTATAATATAATTTCAAAAGCAAAATTTCTACTTAATATTTTTTGAGAATACATATACATATATCAATTGACAGGATAGTTGGGGAAGGGAAATGTAGATGGCAAGATCTAGCAATTTTAGAATAAATTTTTATGCATGTTGAGTTTTTTCCAAGCGTCTACCATTATGATTTCATATTAACATATTGTTCAGTTTAAAGTTAAGTGTGTGTCAATGGCCCTCTAAGCCTGAAGAGAAATAAATCAGCTATTAGAGCAAAGCAACCATGAGTATGTAATTATGAATACCCTAGTACTTACACATTTATAAATCAACACAGGACTCAAAAGCTCATTATTATTTTACTGTATGTTAATGGTGCAATTTAAGAATTCTAAACATAAAACCAAAATATTTGAGACTTTTAATATTTCTTACTATATATCTAGAAATTGTGAATTTGACTGTATATAAATTAGACCATAATAAACTTGACTTTCAAAACATATTCTTGAATTACATATTTACTCACATATGTGATTTTTATAAATGCATAAATGTAACCACCCATGCTATTTGGAGCATTAGCCTTATTTTTACTTTTCTGCTTGGCTTTCCCCCATTTTTCTCCTCCACCTCCACTGATATTTTTCACCCCTTGAAAGGTAACCAATAGGATATATTGTATTATTCCATATTTTTCTCTAAGCATTTCTAATAATATAATAGCATATATACACATGACCCACATATTTATATAATTTTGAGTCACTGGTGATGTTAAAAATAGGATTACATTATAAATAATTTCTGTGCCTTTTTCTCATTGTGCAAATGCATCATAGAAATTCTTCCATGGCACCTTGCATTGCTCTAATAGACTTCTTGTAATGGTTCCATGATGTTTCACGGCAGGAATGCATCATCACTCTGTGTGTGACTGATGAGCACTACCACTGTTTCCAATTTGGGGCCACAATAAACAACGCTGCACTGAGTATTCTCGTACTTTAATCTGAAATTTTTATTTCTCTTGAATAGATTCCTGGAAATGGAATTGCCGGGCCAGAAGTCATTTTTATTTTTTTAATTTGAATAGATGTTGCTTTTGAAAAAGGCTATAACATTTTTTCCATTTCCTGTAGCAATGTGAGAAGAGTACACTTTTCCATGCACCTCTAGCAGCAATAGATACTAAGTATTTCCAGGTCAATAGATGTAAAGCAGTAGTCACTCTTATTTTATTTTGTACTCATCTAACCACTAATAAGTTTGGGTATTTTTCATATGATTGTTGGACATGTATTAATATATTTGTTCCATTTTGAGTTGCCTCTTCAGATGCTTTATCTATTTTTCTTCGACATCCTGTATGTTTTTCTCATTGATTAGAGAAGCTCCTGTATAATTTTAGATATTAATTCTTTGCCCCCTGTGCTCTAATATTTTTCCCAAATTTGTCAGTATTTGTTCACTTTGTGAATGGTGTCTTTTGTCATATAAAGCTATTTAGAAATATTTTATGTAAAACAAATGTCTAATTTTACATATATATTTTCTGGATTTCATAGGTTGGTTAAAAAGTCCTTCTTTACATATACTGTATATGCGCTCCAGGCAAATCAGGATGGTTGTCACCCTAGCTCTACCATTTGAGCTGACATTGATGAGCATTTTTTCCTTCAATTTATCTGTTTAATTTTTTGGTTGAGAAGTTGGTATTGGTTTGTCTGTCTGTAGCCTTATAGATCTTTTCAAACTCCCTTGAATTTGGTTAAGTGCTCGTTTTATTTTTCTGTTAAAATTATTATCTTCCTGGCTCGACGTAGTGGCTCATGCCTGTAGTCCCAGCACTTTGGGAGGCCGAGGGGAGACTTGCTTGAGGCCAGGAGTTCAAGACCAACCTGAGCAATATAACGAGACCCTGTCTCTTCAAAAAGTAAAATACTTAGCAGGGTGTGGTGGCATGTGTGTAGACCCAGCTACTCAGGAGACTGAGGCAGGAGGATCACTTGAGCCCAAGAGTTCAAGGTTGCAGTGATTGCATCATTGCACTCCAGTCTGGGTGACAGAACTAGATCCCACCTCTAAAAAAAAAAATTTTTTAAAGGAAAGTTATAATCTTCCACACTGCTTTTCCCTGGAATGTGTTCTACTTAATTTAATTAATTTTTCTTTCTGACTGTGGTGGTCACTGTATGGATTGCCACCTTTCTTTGTTAGCTCACGGAAACTCAGGTCTAGTAGAATTATTTCAGGGTTTGACAGTCTTGCTAATTGTAGAAGGTGAAATCTCCTCTCTCTCTGTGGGCCAGAACAAACAAGGGGACTCACAAATTCCACTCCAGAGATGCATGGAGTAAGCTGTGAGCTCTCCAATCTTCTCATCTGTCCCAGGCTACAAAACTAGGAAGTCTGTGCCTACCCTTCACCTTCTCCCTGACCAATTTCAGGGCAACAAAACACATCTATTCATGGGACAAATATCTAGGAAGGAGTCTGGAGGACTTGAGATCCACAGATCTCTGTGAACCAAGCATATCCCAAACTTAGTTTCTTTGTTGCCTTTCCCAAAGGTTCCACTGGTTTTCTCAGACACTCACTCAGCCTAAAGAAGGGAATTGCCAGTTCTTTTCCCGTACACAATTACTGAGAACCACAGCTTTTCTAGTCTTTTGTTTTCTAGACCCCAGCAGCCATTTGTTTCAAGACAAAATTATCAGTGGAGGGGAAGAAGCTATGTCTCAGAATGCTTTAAAAATACTTTAAGAAAATATTTAGAATTCCAATAGCCTCATAAATGACAGGCAAGGGATAAGATTTAGAGTTAGGCATACTGCTTCTTTTCTATCTTAAAAAACATTTTTTTTAAATTTATATTGATTTATTTTAAATACATTCATATTTTCTTTATGAAAGTTTGTGCCCTATGATGACTAGCTCAAAGCACAAATTCAGGTTTCAACATAATAGCAGATAAAATATGATAGATCAACAAGGCAGCAGTAAACAAAACCATATATATTTTAAAAGTCAGTCTTAAGCACTTACATTTGAACTTGATCATGATTTATTGTGCTGCATAAGTTCAGAAGAATTGATGAATGCTGCTAAATTATTAATTTGTCCAAAGTGAGAGAGGCCACCACCTAGAACCATATGTCATAAATATTAAAGCCATCCCATCTTAAGGACTTATGTGGGCAATGAATTATAGGGACCACTCTAGATCAGTTCTGGGTTAATCATAACTCTTTGCACCTGTAATGCACAATCACTTTATCCCCCATTGACCATTAGTTAAAATTGTAAAGAAGTTAACAGCTTAGTGTGCAAAGTTAGAATTTATTTCTCTCATATTATTCTCAGGCCTTTTAATTTTTACTAGTAAGCAAAAAAAAAAAAGATAGATTTCTATCCTTCAGCCTTTGTCTTAATTTTAAAAAGCTCTGCTTTGGTTTCCATGCTGAGAGTGAGAAATGGTTAGATAGCAATGGTTGCAAAATCAACAGCCCTCAGGAGTCTGGAATCATATAAACCAAATATTCATTAATTCCGATGATTTTGACAAATAAGCAACCTTTTCTTAAATCTCAATTCTTTAATCTTAGTCATGTGATCCTATAACATTAAGGAAGTCTCATTCTTTTTGCAGCTACATTGCATTATGTTTATTTACATAAATGTTATTTCTCAAACAAGGTAGTCTATGCCTTATAGGCAAAGGCTATCATATCTCACGTTTTTGTATTCCTATGGAAAATCACCCAGAAATTGATTATTTTTTTAAATTTGAGAATATTACAGGAGTACGAACATTTTGATTACATGAATTACTTTTGTACAGGTTCAGGTTGAGTCAAAATTATAACTGTGTCCATCACCCAAATAGTGTGCATTGTACCTGTTAGGTGTGAATTTACACAACCCCTCCTCTCCTCTCTCACCTAGGCCTCCCCCACCTCCCAAAACCTAGAAGATCAATCCTTGACCATGCCAGGGAGAAGCGTGCTGGTCCTGAGTTACCCACAGGGTGCCTGAGCAGAATTGATATCCCTCTGCCCAGGGTGTGCCTTGCTCTTATGGAGCCGCCAGGCAGGCAGTACAGGGAGGGCTGGCAAGCAGGGAGCTCACAGTCTGAGCACCCCTCAGTCTGCTGCAGGACCCCAGGAGGAAAGGCCTTAGCCCACTCTGTGTGGCAGCCTCCTTGTGGTGGCGGAAGTGTCTCTCTCAGCTGCCAGGGAGGTGAAGGGACGGGGAGGAAAAGAGTCTGTATGAAGGATCGCTAGCACTCTGGTCATCTCTGACCCTCTCTCCCCTCCCTCTGGGAGGCAGTTCACCCAGAATATCCAGGCTGTGGAATCACACAGATCACCCAGGACCCACTGGACTTCTGAGGCTCCTGCAGTCTGGGCTGGAGTCAGGAAATGTCTGTGTGGGAACGAGCAGGATGAGATCTAAGGAGGTGAAGCCCCCTGCAGAGGACAAAGGCACACAGTGGGTGGAGAAGCAATATGGCGCCTGTTGTCTGTGGGGGAGGGAAGTGCCCCGGGGGGCTGGGAGCCAGGTGTCCTGTACAGGAAGTTCCCAGTCCATTAGTGGCAGCAGCCCCTGGGCTCCTGTGGGCAGAAAGTCTACCCAGCAGCTCAGGAACCCACCAACTGTCAGAGATGTGAGGGAGGGAGAAAGAAACCACGCCACCTGCCTTTCTCGTGGGACTCCAAGCCTCTCGAGGGTTTATCTTGGCTGATACCTTGCTCCTTGTTCTGTCCAACTTCTTCCTGAGGAGTTTCCCAAAGGCTCTGGTACCCTTCCTTCAGACCCATATCCAATCTATGTTTGTCTATCTGTTCATTTTTTTCTCTTCCGTCTAAAACTTCTCCCTCTTACTGAGACACTCTGGCAGCTGCTGTCTCTGGTCAGCCATCTCGTCTGGAAGTCTCCACATTGACCTTTACTATAGTAAAGAGCACAGGAGATGGCCTTGAGCTCAAGTTCCAAATCTATAACAAATCGTTGGTATGACTTGGAACAAGTCACATTCCTTCATCTGTGAATTAGATACCCTGATATCAGCTGCCTCACAATGTCGTGTGTAAAAGGCATTTTTAAAAGTTAAATGCTTCATAAATGTTGTCTATTGTTCTAAGAAAGAAATGGAGGGCAGAGGGAGGATATTCTTTCTACAGCAAGGGAAAATCTTATTTTACCCTTTGGGTTTAAATGCCATTTTTTCCATAATTGCACCCACTGAATTTTTTTTAAGAAAAGGTCATCATTGCTATTTCTCAGTAGCTATAGATTTTGAAGTGAGCTTTTCAGAAATTTGTTAAATCAAATATTCATGTGAGAAAGAATATGGTTCTCCCATTTCAAATCAAGGTTGGTGAGATAACAAGTTGCGATAAATCTGTTTGTAGCAAGGGCTTGTGTCATTATTACAGGAGGCCACTGCCTAATGAATTAATTAGAAAAGTACTGTTGGTATCAGCTCATGATGGAGATTTCAGAATAGGCATTCAGGACAAGAACAGTCTATGAAGTGAAATGTCCCATAATCCATAGCGCATTGAGAAACACAAGTTTAGGTTTTGAAAATACATTTTCCCATCCTTCACTTAACTTAGCAAGAAATGCAAATACATGGGAAATACAACATTGAATGTTTACAGTTCTTCACCTGACAGATGGAAAATTACAAGAAATTAGTAGAAGAGCACGTATGAATAAGAAATGGTCTCCAAAGGACGTGTATGTTTAATTGGTTAGGCACTATAGGTAAGGAACTTAAATATTTGGAATGTTCTTGTACAACTATTTCAGTTGCCAGAATATTTGAGCAGGCTGTCCTGAATGTCCTCAATAAAAATTAATTTTCCTTTTCTTTAAACCACTTGTAACAGAAACTATCTTATAACAGTTACCATACTATGCTTTGGGTTACAGCAATTTAGTGATTGACTTACCTCCACTACTGAATTGTAAGCAGCTTGATGTTAGGAGCCTAAGTCTTACCTTTATATCCCTCCTGTATATACTCACCATCCAGATCTTATAATTAATGCATAATGATGTTAGTAAAATTGAATTTAAAGGAAGATTGTTATAGAAATAGTGTAAAAATGGAACAAAACCTAGCTCCTAGAGTTATCTCAGGAGTGACAAATTCATCACAGGCAATTGGCATCTCAGATGCCAATTAAGAGGACACAGGTGCTGAGCATCACTAGTCACCAGTGTCCATCAATCACCACAGTATCCTAGTATCTCTGCTTTGGGGTCCAGAGATTGATAATATTGGAGGAAGATACCACTTCGGATTCTTTTCCCTTTCTCATAATGGGTCCTAGAACATGTTGACATGAAGCTCCTCAATTCACTTTTACCCTCCGTTTAACCTAGTATGAAGCATTCTGCCAGCATGGATCAATTGATAAGTCAATCAATGGCATGCTCTTGGGCTGCTTTTCCAAGCATGACCTCCAAAACAGGGCTAGTTGAAATATTTCAAGAAACTTCCATCACCTAATCAGGTGGATTGAAAATCTCCTAGAGCAGTTCTTCAATTATTCTGTTGAAAAGTGACTTTAGACTTTGTTGATGAATATTTTCTGGATAGTTTTAATATGATGGTTAAAACCATCCAAAGGACAGTCATTATATGTTTTAGTTGATGAAAAAGGCCAGGGAGATTTTTAAAAGCAAAAATAGTTTGGGTTACTATGCAACATTTCACTGCCATTGCTACAGGCTATAATCACACTGTTTTAATGATTCTTTTTTTAAAAATTCATTCATAATGCTTTATAACATTAGAATTGCTAGAAACGCATATATAATGACAATGATAATGTTATCATACATTTAAATAGAGCTCTACATTCCACAAAGCAGTAACAACAATGCTAGAACACTTATAATAACAAAGCAGTATGTCCCCAACTGGGGAGGTCCCTTGAGGTTTGTAAAGAAGCTGCCAGGGAATCCAGGAGGCCAAAGTGGCTGTTTGAAACAGAAGACAAGAGCAAAAATCAAAGTCGGTTGTTAGAGGAGGCTTCAGGGTCACCCCTATCTCTCCTCACTGTAGATTAGACTTAAGAAGCTAAAAGCAGATCTGAAAGTTGATGACTAGTACAAAGGATTAGGGAAAGGGAGGAAGACTATGGGATAACGCTGCCACTGAGTACTCAATGCAGGGGAAACCTACCCAAGTATTTTTCCTCTCACACACTGTTAACACTCTAAGAATCTGTTAGTTTTTCTGACAATATCAAGCTTCATGTATATAAAATTGTTTATGATCATATTACTCATTTTTTATCGCTTGCAACATTAGTATCCAAAAAGTGATGTACGTAGCTATCATAATTGTTAAAATGCATACTCCCAGGCCTTGAACACCAAATACTCCCTTGCAGTAAGTTTGGGATTAGATCTGAAATGTACATGTCTAACCCAAGAATCCCCTAGTAATTCTGATGGTGCTGGCCTTAGCCTTACATTTTCAAGTGCACTGATGTATAAATACCTAACATAGTGCCTACTTCATGAGTAGTACTTGCATTAAATGATTTCTTCAGGGAAAGTACTTTTATCTCTGTTTTAATAACTCATGGTTTGGTTGGGGTTCATCCCCAATAAAAGATGTAATAAATATCCACTGAACATAGCAAACTGGTCTGAAGATTTTAAACCATTCATTATTTCATGCAAAACTGCACCTAATGTTGGCCTAAAAGTTATTGGTCTAAGAAATTTATTAAAAAGGCAGTAGTTAAATGTATCAAATCTTTCCTTTATATTTTATTCTTCATTTTTATGTTTATATATCCTATTCTTTTTCCAGTACCAGAAAAATACAGCCTTACATGTTCTCTTAGTTTTGCTTTTCCTTAACTTGGGTTTTTAAATTATACTTAATATATTAATATTATACTACAGGAATTATTTTATGTAGTATAATATAGTGCTCTAATATTGACATTTGTGAAATAGTTACCTGCCTCAGTCTTATTTTTTGAATATTTCATATTTTCCACACTGATTTGAATTCTGGTCTTTGTAATATAGTCTATATATTAACATTTATATACTTCTATAAGTGGTAGGCTTTTTTTCTGTTTCACTGACTTTCTGTATTCAAATATGTTCTGTGCTATTTTATTTTTTAAGCTTTGTTAACATGTCTTATTACTTGATATTCTAAGTCTCCAATCATTGTTTTTCCTTTTCAGAATTTCTTTGCTATTTTATGTGTTTTCTTCTAATTAAATTTGCAATGATCTTAATAAGTCCTAAAATATACTTTAGGCATTTTATTTGTAATTGCATTAAGTATCAGATAATCTCAGGAAAATTGAAATTTCTTTTATAATTGTGCACCTACCCTTTTAGAAATATGTGATATCTATCCGGAAGTGAGCTTAAGTCTTCTTCAGTCAGGTGTTAAAGTGTTCTTCACATAGTCCCTATGTGAAGTCATTTATTGTTAAATTAATTCCTAGGTATTCATATTTAGTGTAAATGGATATTTTTACTCAAGCTATTGATCATCTTTTATTGGTGTATTAATAGAAAATTAATTATATATCCATTTATAACCAATCTATTTGTTGAAATGTTAATTTTTCTAATACTTTTTTAGTTGATTCTCTCATTCTTTTTAAATATGTTATCAAATACAATTTTTGTCTCTACCTGATGATGATTTTTTCCTAGTAGATTATAATCATATTTTTGTTTCCTGTCTTCTTGCTTAGGATAATATTACAACAATAATGTTAAGTTTTAGGGGTAACAGTAGGCATCATTTTCTTCATTTTAATGGTAACACCATTAGAATTTCAGCTTTTAATAGATTTAGTGCTTATCGAAGTATTCTATATCTCATCAGAGATTTTTTTCTCCCTCGTTTACCAATAGATAGATAATAGGTAGATAACTGTTCAATCTTGTCAAATGTCTTTCTGACATCTGTTGAAAGATCATTTAAAATTTTTATAAAGCCTCATTTGTAAGATATATTATCCCAGTAACTATTTTTCCTTGTTTAATAATGCTACATTATTATTTTAATATAAGCAAACTTTTATGTTTAATTATTAGTTCTATTTATTTTTTGAAGTCACTAAGTTCTATTTTTATATATAATAATGTTCTAAATACACTTTATGAAGATGTTTAGGATTTTTTTTTTTTTGGTAAATTAGTGATTTAGGATATGAGTGATTACTGAGGGAAAAAAATAATCACTAAAAGATATTGTAAATGACCCAGAATAAAGTTATACTTATACTCCCTACATGATGATAGGGAAGGTATTAAAATTATTTTTTTCCTCATTGCAAAGCCTTCCAGCGAGTTTCCTTCTAAGTCCAACTGCAAGATATGCATAGGCCACACTTGACAACAAATTAAATCAGAAGGACATAGGACAGAACATATAGCTTGTTAGCAGGGCAGCATTGGTCCTTTGTCTTCCACGTGAGTTGTACTTGCAGCGTTCATTTAAAATGTGAGTCACGTGCAAGGAAATAATTCCTACAGCAGGTGATCGCAGATGCCTGCCTGGCTCAAAGGCCTGATAACCCTAAAGAGTCAATAGCTCTTGTAACTCCAAAAGCATAGCTTTCAGGGTTCCAAGAAGGAACAGGTTGAGATACAGGAATCACTAAACTCAGAGAAACTCATGGACATGGCTTCCTTTCATGCGTTTTTTTGTTCTTCCTGTCTAAATGACATTCACCACACAGGGGTCATTTCACCACAAGCAATGTTGCCTAGAAGCATAGCTAACATCCCACTTTTCTTCATGTCCCCAGGAGAATAGAACTATAGATTCACCAAAATGCAAATTCTCATTCAGAATAGGAGTTTATCTATAAATATACAGTTAGCTCTCTGTAGCCGCAGGTTCTACAACCACAGATTCAACTAACCACAGATCAAAAATATTTCAAAAAGAAGAAACAATTTAAAAATGCAAATAAAAACAATATAGTATAGCAACTATTCATATAGCATGTATATTGTGTTAGGCATTATAAGTAGTGTAGAGATGATTTAAATATCCTGGAGGATGTGTGTAGGTTATATGCAAAAGCTACACCATTTTATATAAAGAACTTGAGCTTCCCTGGATTTTGGTATACGTGGGGATCCTGTAACCAAGCCCTCACAGATGCCAAGGGATGACTGTATGTTTTATTATTTTTCACAAAATTAAATATGTGCCAATGTAATGTTTCTTATCCTATGTTTAAAATTCTAACCTTAAATCCTTTCTTTTCTTGTTCTCCATATTTTCACAGGTAAAATATGGAAATTATGCTTTTGTATGGGATGCAGCTGTGTTGGAATATGTGGCTATCAATGATCCAGACTGTTCCTTTTACACCATTGGGAATACCGTTGCTGATCGGGGATATGGAATTGCATTGCAACATGGCAGTCCTTACCGGGATGTTTTTTCACAAAGGTAAGATTTTGATATGGCCCAAATAAGGGCAGAAAATATAAACAAAATCTACTTGTTTACCCGATTTGGCTTATTACATTTTGTTTTCTTTTTTAGGATAAGTATAAAAACAATAGAAAAAGTAGTTATAAGGGGTTGTTCAGTAAGACATTCATTTCCTAAAACATGTACTGAAGTATTATGTTTCCCATAATTGGGGGTGGGGGGTGGATATTGCTGCATGTAACTGGTTTTACTCTCAAAATTTTGATATGGAAAACAAAGTGTGTTAGTAATTTCTATTGGAACTAAATTAAACAGTGTAGTATGAATTTCTAGAGACTAAATGTCATTCAGCTAGGAAAACTTATTCATTTCTAAGAACACTAAAGCATAAAATAAACTTCAGGACCAAGCTAAAGTTCTGATGTACTAAATCACAGAATAATAGGAATGTTTTCATCTGAATTTTGCAAAGGAAAAGGGTAAGAATTTTTGAGTCTTCTACTTGGTATCAAAATATGTCTGAGATTTAGTCATGAAAATCAAAGAGACAGCTTCGTAAGACATTATACCCATTCCCAAATAAGAAGTTGCTATTAGAAGGTTGTGGTTTAAGAAGGAAGATTTGATGAATGGCCTCTTTTTCAGCCATTCATCAAATCTTCCTTCTTAAACCACAACCTTCTAATACAAAAGAGCACAAGACATTCTGTTATAAAGACATCTGCACCCAAATGTTTATGGCAGCACAATTCACTATTGCTAGGTCATGAAAACAACCCAAGTGCCCGTCAATTCATGAGTGGATTATTAAAATTTGATATATGTTTGCAATGGAATATTATTCAATTTTAAGAAACGACAGTGAGCTAGCCCCGCTTATATTATCCTGGATTAAGCTTAAGCCCTTTATTCAAAGTGATGTGACACAAGACTGGAAGAATGGACCCCACATGTATTCGCCATCAAATTGGTACTGACTGATTAACAGTATGGGGCTCAAATGGTGGTGGTGTTCACTAGGGATTCAGGGGGTAGGGGGTAGACTCACGTCTGAGCGATGTGGTGGGCACTGTGGAGGGGAGGGGCATGCTTGAAATGTAGTTGGGGAAGGGAATTAGGGGTCTCAATAGGGGGAAGGAAATCCTCTAAAACTGATTTATGTGAATTACTGTACAACTTGGGAAATTCACTAATAATCATTTAATTTTATACTTAAAATGGAGTAAAGGAATGATATGTAAACTATGC
>CAUYRT010072948.1:0-55932 GCA_963574885.1 Lepilemur ruficaudatus
TGCCTCTGCCTTCTGAGTAGCTGGGACTACAGGCATGTGCCACCATGCCCAGCTAATTCTTCTATGTATATTTTTAGTTGGCCAATTAATTTCTTTCTATTTATAGTAGAGACAGGGTCTCACTCTTGCTCAGGCTGGTTTTGAACTCCTGACCTTGAGCCATCCTCCCGCCTCAGCCTCCCAGAGTGCTAGGATTACAGGTGTGAGCCACCACTCCCAGCTATCCTGCTCTTTTGATGGTGATTTATTTAAGTAGCTTTGAAATCAGAGCTCAATATCTTTCTGTAACATTACAGCAAATCTGTTCTAAGCAGCACCTAAAAGAATTAGGACCAATGAAATACAGATTTCAGTTCAAGATTAGGATATGGGGGGTGGGGAACCTGCGGCCTTCTGATTTCAAGGTTGTTCTTTTTTAAGAACCAAAGGAGGTAAGAAAAGCCTCATCTTTCCCTGCTGCACCCCTTGTAATACAAGGATTTGTTCTGTCAAATTTGAATTCAGTCAAAAGGCCACACTGAAGGACCTAAAAGGCCACAAGCAGTCTTAAGGCTGCAGGTTCCCCACTCCTTCCGGAGATAACCTCAGAGGTGAAATCTCAGAAAAGATACTGTGGTTTGATTATTAAAATATAGTATATATTGTCAGCATTAACTGTTTTTTAAAACTGGCTTTCTCTTTTTTTTTTTTTTTTTTTTTTTTTTTACTGAAGAAGTCAGATAAATCCTTTTCCCTCATTGACTTTGACACGCTCTTCCTTCCTCTTGGAATTCTTATCTTCTCATCCCTCAATTTTTCACACCCTTCAGTTCAAGTGTCTCCTCAGAGAAGTCACCCATGACTTATTGACCTGGAATAGCCACCACGCACTCATCAGTGATTGAGTTTGCTCAGGTTCCCCACTGGACAAGCCATTAGCAAACTAGCAGCAACACATTTTTCTGATTGATTGATATGTGCCAATTCCACACAGAGCTTCAACAGAAGAGACCAGTTAAGCCTTTGCCGCTGTGGTCTGGACTGTTTCTAATGGCCCCTGGATAAGTAGAGGGACATGGTCGTATACACACACACATACCACAGAAATCCCAAGCAAGCAAGAATTTTCAGGAAAAATTATCTCTAAATCCAGACTTTTAAAAATTTTTAAACATTATTTGCATGGAGATATATATATATATGCTGAAAGATATCTTTTTTAGTAATAAATGGAACACAACATCTCAGTCTGAAGTACCTAAATTTAGGAGATATTAGAGCATTTGGAACTATGGGCAGGTAAGTACGAGGTCTGTCTGGAAAATATCCAGCCATGGTTAATATAATGAGAACAGTTACATGGCTGGATACTTTCCGGACAGACCCGTATTTGCATTTAAAAGGCATATATAACATGGTAACCATTATCCAGATTTCCTTTTTTTCTCTTAACGAAGACATACATAGTTCTTCCCATAAAATCCGTATTCAGTATGTTCTTGGTTCAGTGAGCACACATGCCCATGTGTGTTTCAGGTGCCATGAATTGTTCTGTAACCTTTGGTTTTTCTCTTAACCATGTCTTGAAGAGCTCTATTAGTGGTCCATTTAGCTCTATCCTTATACATGTTCCTTATGCATTACGTGAGGTTTTTTCCTAGAGCAGACCCTGAGAAGTCTGGTTTCAGGGCTACAGAGTCTCTGAATTTTTTATTTTAGTATAAACTGCTCTCCAAAGCAACTGAATGAATTTGCATTCCCATCAGCAGGATATAATGGTAATTGTTTCTCCTTGCTTTCTTTAACATTTGACATAAACATTTTTTTTTGCAATCTGATAAATTAATAATATTTTTTCCTAGCCTTAAAAATGGTCCAGTCTCCACCAAAAATAAATGGATAGATATCACACCATACATGTATGTATACTAACAAATATCATTATAGATGTTTATTCAGACTAAGTCTCCTCACAACATTATTATAAACTTTGTGCTATTTTTAATTGTTTTATTATAATGGGCATTTAAACACAAATCACATTCCTAACCTTTAATCAATATCCTAAATTCCAGTTTCAGTAATGAATTAAAAAATGAAAACATGTCTACTAAATCAAGATTTCAAGAAGGTCACACACCACCCCCATTCTTTTTGTTTCTTAATGTCTTGGATCTTTTTGTATGAGATCTGAGAATCTGGGTTGATAGTTAGGATATTTGAGAGTATGAGGAAAAGTGACTAGAAATTGTTGATTAGAGGCAAAGTTACAGAGCAAAGGAGAGGTCAAACCAATCATTTCTCTCCATTGTTGAGAATTTTTGATACAGAGAGGGAAACAAGTTTAACCTTTTATGCATTTAACATGTATTTTTTGTCTACTTATGGCAAGTACTGGGTATACGTGTGAGTGAGATAATTACTTGCTCGCATACAGTATTCCATCCAGCAGAAAAGGCACGGACAAATAACAAGCAAACAAATAATCACCAAATGGTGAAGAGTGTGAAGGAAACACACTGGGTGCTGACATGGACAAAAGTAGGAATGTATAGTTGTGCTGGAGTTTCAGAAAGGCCTGGCTGAGACCTGAAATACAAAAAGATATTCTCCAGACAAAATTAGGGAGAAAACAATCCAGACACAGATGATAGCATTTCTACATGCTCTAAATTGTGATAGACTAAGAGAACCCGGTGAGGAGGGTGACAGTAGAACCAGGTAAGATACAATAAAGGGACACAGGGACAGGGACAGGTACTAATAGCTTTGCTGAATAAGTTAAGAGAAAGTGAGGGTGGTCCAAGCTGCAGGTGCAGCAGTGGTTGGAGCAGAGGAGGGAAGTTTGAGAGCCAACACGTTGCTGTTCTCAACTGCACCTGCCAGACTATGGAAAGCATCGCTTAGTACAGAACATGCCTCTAGAATGATATTGAAGGCAGTGAGATGCCGCCTACTGTTATAAATATGTGAACATGTTTTGAATAAAATACATGTGTCTTATTTCATTTTTGGCATATCTGGAGTTCTTAATAAATGTTTGTTGAAATGAAATTCATCTGTTAAATTAAATTCTCCCTGAATATTTCCCATTTCCCTTCTCATATTAACTGTCTTTTCTACTTAATATGTTGTCTTCTAGTGTATTAAGAGTATGTTTTATTTTTATAAGTTGACACAGGTTTTTTTTTAAGGTAAAACTTGCATCCAAATTTTTAAAAATTAGCAGAGCAATGACATGAATATCAATGTCAAAATAGAGGTCTAATTGTCTTCGGAATTTATATTAACCCTCTAATTCACCCTACTAATGAAAGTAGCTATTAATACTTTTCACACAAATAAATATTGATAAGTCAGTAGCCCAAGACGGGTAAACAATAGTTGCTCCCTTTATCTATAAAGGCTATTTGGCACAGAAAATCTTAGTTTTTAATTGTTTTACTATGGGTCAGGTTAATGACAACTAATATCTATCATTTTGATGCAGGATTGTGGTTTGCTGATTCACCCGGAGGAAACCTGTGGGTTACAGCCTATTTCTTCTGACTACCTTGAAGCCATGTCACAGTCTGAGCTAAAGAGTTGTCCATCTGGGGACATAAAAGGTGACTATCACATTAGGTGTCACATCTCTAAAAAAAAAAAAACCTCTTTATTATAGATAAATATGTGCATATTTAAACTACCCTTGTACAAAAAATCAAGGGCATTACTTTTTTCATTGCTATGAACTACAACACATATAATTAACGTAAATGCATTGTTTCAATATTTGAAATACCTGGATTAATTTAGTTCTTTTCTTTTCACCCTCCTTCTTTTCCTAGTTAATCAGTATTCACCTACAGATCTCAGCTCAAAAGTCACTCTCAGCAGAGAGCCTTCCCTGAGCCTCTGATTTGTTTCCTCACTGCATGTTTCACAAAACTCTACTTGTCTTTCATGGCAGTTATCACAATTGTTGAAATCATTAAGTGTGTAATTAATTGTTTGATGTCAGTCTTCCTAGGATGTCAGCTTCATGAGGGCAGGGAGTCTGACTTGTCCTCATTATGTTAACTCACTTGGCACCATAATTTGTACATAGTAGACAGAAAATAAATATCTGTTGTGAACAAAAGAACTGCAAAGGATACAAGTTCAGTTTTAATAATTTCTTTTTATTTTAAAGTCTTTGGGAATAATTACTAATGTCTCATATATATTGACCATTAATAGAGGAAGGGAAATTGTGACATCAAATTTACATTACAGTGTTAAAGTCCTGCCTAAGCCTTGAGCAGACCTGGAATGAGACATGTCTTTGGTGCCTTTCTCCTCGTTCCCTGTTTCTCTCCTTCCCCAGCAACCTTCTTTTCATGGAGATAGTGCGGTCTAGCCAAAGCTGGAACTGAAAATGCCTTCAAAGTGATTAGAGGAACAAGGAGCGTGTTCTCCAAGCTTCCTGGTTATCGCTGTGTTCTCCTGACCCCAGGTTTCCCTTCATCTAAAAAGTCTTAGAAAACACTCATGAGCTTTTCTACCCTTGCCGTGAACTTCACACCACAGCTTAAATGGAAAATGACTTTCCCAAATGGGCAGGACAAATTGCAATTTGGCACGCACGGTTAACAAACGTGGGCACGTCCCCGTCCTTGCACATGTGTTCTAAATAATAAATTACAGCCAGTGCATAGGGAGGGATTTACCCATTGTGGCGTGTCAGGTGGTGTGATTTGTGATCCTCTGCTAAATGAGATACATACCCTTTCATACAAAGGAAACATCGATGTGTCCATTTTTTTATCAGATGACAATTTACGACAATCATAAAACAATCCTATTCCCCCCACCACACCAAGTTAAAAGTTCTTCAAGAAAAAGTTCAAGATACATTACTGGGATTCCTCAAGAAGCAGCAGCTTGATCTGTCCATTAAGTGTGTGCTAACTTATGTCAGGCTCTGTTACAAAGCTATCTCTGTGCCTGGACCTTGCCAGAGAGGCTGCCAAAAAACAGCAGCCTTCTGGTACTTGAGTAGCTACACCCCTTTAGAGCAGCACCCAAAATTGAGTCACAAATCAAGCCCATGCTCCCTAACCTCTATAATCTGGCCCCTTCTTTCCTTTCCCACCCACTTCCAGCCTCTTTGCCTCACTCTGTGGTGATAATGCTGCTCTAGAACTCCAGCTTTTTGTCCACACTGTTCCCTATGCCTATAAGTCCTCTTCCTGTCTTTGCCTAACTTCTGATGCTGTATCTTTCTCTGCAGGAAGCCTTTCTGCACCACCAGATTCCCGGTTTAGCTTCTCTGTGTTCCCAGAGCATCCTGGGCATATATCTGCAATAGCACTTACTGCATTATGTGTATTTATTTATATGTTTCTCTCTCTTGCTCTGATTGGTGGTCTCCAAAGTGAAATGATATACCCCAGGATAAGGAGAGAGTGGCACAAGGAAATCCATAGGGTGAAGCCAGAAAAGATTAAAATATATGTGCATTCATTTTTTACCTAATAATTTTATTTTTATGTTTTATAATGGACATAATATATAAATACAGGAGTAATCTGGGCATATATTACAGTGTACATGCATTAGTGATGATGGCTTCTCTAGATTATGTGTTTCTCCAGAGCAGAGATGGTCCCTTATTCATTTCAGTGTCTAATATGTGATTTTAAAATGGTTGCTGAACTAAAATCAAGATGCAGTGCTCTTCCCTTTCACAGAAGACTGTCAATGGCCAGGACACAATCACCACAACCAACTGCTCCACCCTTGATCCGCTAAAGCCCCAAAGACTCAAAGTTACTGAGTGAGGTCAGGATAACAGTTTGCAGAAATGTACCATTTGCTGCCAGAGATGGTTTCCTTCCCTAATAGCAGGACTCCCTCCTCTTGAAAGAAGTTGTCATGGTAGACAACATTAGAAGGAAGTTTAGTTAGGAGCTCTGGGTTTAGTGTATAAGGCCAAACACACATTGGTTCCAAAATCTTATTTTAACAGCATATTACAGTTATTTGGCACAAGTGGATGCTTTTTTTTAACCTTGTTGATGCAATGATGTCAAAATGTCTTTTTCAATAACACCAGCTAATATACTGTTGAATGATGGTGTTTTTTTAATTCTTACATTGATTTTTATCCTTTAGGAAATAATTTAATTGCAAGACACAACCTAGAATTATATCTTTTGCTTAAGAAAGAAAAAATAATTATTCTAATTTGGAGAAAGAAGAAATTTATACAGTGATCTTTGAATGAGAATTAATGTTACGAAAAATAGTTCAGATTGTATTTTATGATATGTGAATAATGGAAAGATTTATTACTTTTATCAAGGAAATATGGCAACTTATAGATTAACACTTCTAATACTGAAAATATAGGTGTATTTTTCTTCTTAAATAAAAACCACTTTATATTATTACATTATAGAGCCAGGACTCAGTACTAACATTTACATGATTTTATAAATCTCTTCAGTCCTAAATCAGAGTTGAACTTTTTTTCTCCATTGTATCACCCAATCTGATTCACTTAAATAGATGAAATCTAATTTTCATTAAATATAGAGCTCTAATTATAAATCAGATAACTTCTGCCAAAAGACATTTTCATTCCTCAGAATGTTATTCCCTAAAACACGTCATGCTTTATATCAAGAATCACAGCTTTGATTCATTCAGTGTCGGTGTATATATAACAGAATTTATGGCCCCTTTTTTGGACAATTTTAGTTAAGAGCTGGTATTATTTAAAATGTCAAGAATCCCAGTCCTGCAGATGTTATACAGATGCCTATTTCAAGCAGTTACTAGCTTACAATAAATAAAAGGCATTGTTAACCAATACTAAAATGCAAAGAGTTATGACTGCGTAAATATAGAGTAGTATGAACTATTGGAGCCAAGTTTTCAGAGACCCAGTCAGGCCTCCTTTTTATGTGGATGCAATTTTATGCCCACAAACTAATTGCACCCATATTTGAATATTCGTGCATGCCACTTGTTTCTTCATCCTTAACAGCAAGTGGTTGAAAAGGGTCTGTCTCCGTTTGTGCAAAATTAGCTGTCAGCAAGGTTGGGGGGTGGAGAGTGTCTGGAGTCGGGGCGGGATGCATATGCTCTTAGATTTTCAGGGATCTGATGAAAGCTTGGCCTTTCAAAAGATTATCAAATATAATCTCATTAGCAGAAACACATTTATGCCCTCAACATACCATGGTGCCATTAGAAAGAAAATTAACAATCTTTGTTTAAACACAGTCTCTGTCAACACATGAACTCACTGAGTAAATTCAGCTTTTTAAAATAAAGATAAATTTATTAGATGACCAGTTTGTGGGTTTTCCTATAAGTGCTACCAAAGAGGCTGTTGAGCTGTATTTCGTTTTCAACTGATGATTTTGTGCTGACCTATCCTGACATGATAAAAAGTTCAGCAAATTGGAGACTCAGAGACCTTACTTCTGTTATTTTAACTCTTTGAGCCTCAATTTGCTTCTTCTCTAAAACAAGGGGGTAGAAAGGAGGAGCTAAAAGGACCCTCTACCTCCGTCCAAGGTGGTGCTATAAACCCACTCAGTGTGGGCCTCTATGAAGGAAAGACCCTACCTTTTTTCTGAGGAGGTTTTCTTGAGGAATTTATCAGCAAAGATTAAACTTTTAGGCTGCGTCTAAATCAAGTAGCATTAGAAGAAGCCAGGCAAAGACATGAAAGGGGTTGATTATTGATTACAAACCATGCACGCCAGGGCGGAATTAGAATTAGAAAGCAAGCTATATTCTGAATGAAAAAGACAGAGAAATCATTAAAAGAGAATGGATGAAAAAATAAGCACTTTTGAGGATAGTCTTTATTTTGCCATTCAAAAACCAGCACCTCTCCCAAATTTTCTGTGTGGTTTCTTTTAGTAGTACTGCCATTCTCTATATCTGAAAACTTTAGAAACATCTTTCATCTGGAAGATGCTGTATTTCTTCAATAATACAGTCTAAGTAAAGGCCAGTCAGTTCTTTAGTCTCATTCCTGCCAGGCTCATCTCTTCACTGTCCCTAAAGTACCATCCCTTCCCTTCCGTGTCTTCAAGTCTTATCTATCCATAAAGACCTGTTCACATTTTATCTGCTCCGTGGAAACTTCCAGAAAACTCTAACCTTCATGACTCTCTCTTTATTCTGAACTACCATAGCTTACTTGAGGTAGAGGTGGGAAAATACATAAAATACAGACATCAACTTTTAAGTATCAGGTACTATAGCTAGTGCTACACATATTTTTCTTATAGAGAAGTAAACTTAATTATGAAAAGATAATTCATTTGTCCAATTTAAACAGTGGGTCTCAACCTTGGCTGCCTATTAGAATCACCTGAAATGCATTAATGCCTGAGTCACATCCCCAGTGATTCTGATTTAATCAGTCTGGGATATAACCTGGGCTTGGGGAATTTAACAAGTTTTTCCAGGTGACTGTAATATGCAGTCAATGATGAGGTCCACAGGGCTCATTAAAGGTAGAGCACAGGTGTGTGTGGTCTCCAAAGCCAGGTTCTTTCACTACCACACAGATAATTTTCTCATTTATGCATTACCTGTTATTGTGCTATAATTATTTTACAAGTAAAAATTGTAATCCTCGAACTTGATTATAAATTTTTGAGGTTTAGCATTATAGTTAAGAACACAGATTCTGGAGCTGACTGCTCCACTCAGATCCTGGTTCTACCACCTCCTAGTTGAAGGATCTTGGACAAGTTACTTAACATTTCTAAGCTCTGGTTAAGGAGATGATAATAGGGTTTTCATGAGGTTTAAATAAATTAATATATTAAAGAAGTTAGAAAATCCCCAGCATTTAGGAGGAGCTATGAAAATATTAGCTATTTTTTTTTAATTATTATGATATTTTAACACCAATATCACCTAACACCTCAATATCCACTTCAGGGTAGACACTTAACGTGTTAAATTAAAATCCTGCCAGACAGCAATATGTATATGGAGAAATGGAGGGTTATTCATCATTTCTGAAATTGTCTGGAAAGTACTTAGTGGATACAGATTAAATAAGGCAGTTTTCTGGGATTCTCGTTACATTTAAAAATCAAAGCAAGGAAAAATTTTACAGTAAGAGGAACAGAAAGTCCACAGGACTTTTGAAGATTTTGTATTTCTGCTCCAGTTGACATTGTAGACCCCCTAGATTGGTTCCATTGAACATTTTTTTCCCTTTCCTGAAATTCATAATTTTCTCATTTCCTTTCCCTTCTATTTTCTTTTATCACTCCAATTTCTCTTTCTTAATATATCCACACTTCTTTCTCGTTTTAGTGGTCAATCAGTAACAGCCATAAATTATAGCCCCTTTCATATTTCTTTATAATTATTCCCACACACACACTCACATACACAATTCTGACATCTCTGAAGTCAGGACTGTAAAATGCACTATGTTCATCCCCTGAAAGCAGAAATGCTTTCCACTAAAATTCATATCACACCAGATACTTTTGTTGGCAGCACCGCAATGCAGAGCCACAATGGATACAGTTCTTAAGATTTTATCTTTCTAACTCAAGAAGTATCTGGAAATATTCAGTTTGTCAATATTTTGAAGGGGAAACCTATACTAGTAACATAAGAAGATATTTAGGGCAGAGAAAGTGATTATCAGAGACATCATTGTATTCTCCACCAAGGAGAGAGATAACCACTCCATATTTGTTTCTATAGCGTGTTAGGTTCACATGCCATTTCTGAAAAGATGAACAAGGTAGCAACATAAAATTATTTCTTGATGTTTTTCTAATAAATTGTTAATGGATCCACTCACACTAAAAGCAGAAGCATTTTGAATGTGTTTTTTATCAATAAAATAGGAAATATCTTAAATGTACAGAGAATATTCATTTATTTTATAAACAGTTACTAAAGCTTATGACAGACTTTCTGCTTGAACTATGTTAGTAATGGAAGGTGAATGCAATATTGTGGCTGTGCTAGGTTTTTGAAATACATTATTCCATTACATCCTCACACGAGTCATGTAGAACAGTACATACCTCATCTAAATTGAAGAAGAAATTGAGGTGTCACAACTAGAAAGAGGTGCAAAGATTCATACCCAAAAGGCCATCAATTAAATTAAGGAGAAATAACTAGTCTTCAAAATAATAAATTATCAGTATACTAAAGTACTTGTATCTTAAATCCCTTGGGAGCAGCAGATATACCTATTATTGGATTGATAAACTAAGCATGTGTTAGCCTAATAAATATTTGTGGCCAACTGCTAATTTTGGGGGCTTCCAGTCTACTTTGGTCCTGCTGAAGTACCTTAACATACTGTTTGAAAATAAGGAATGATTGAGTAGTCCCTGATCAATTAGGGTTTTTAAAAATAAGTATATGGTTTCACGGAATAGAGCTCATATTTGATTTCAGCATGAAATGTATTATTTCAGAACATTACTCCACGTTGCTGTTCTATTTGATTGGCAGGAGGCCATGCATTGCTCCATTGGATTTCTACAGTAAGAATGGTCTTCTTACTGTAATTTCTGTAATGACGTGTCATAGCTGAATGCTAAAGTTACTTGCAAACTATAATTTCACCAGTAGAAACTGAACCAAAGGAAGTTTTGCCATCTATTCCAGGCCAGTGGATTGTGCCGTGCCTTAGTTGTTCAGACAACAGGACCTGTGACTGGAGAGAAATAACTTGGCAGCCCCACAACTGCCAACACGGTGTCCTAACTAAGCCTCAACTGCAGCAGTGCTTGGGAGGAAGGAAGGTACGTTCTGGATCCAGTGGGGGAAGCCTTTACTTTATGCCACCTGCAGCACTAAAAGTCTCACAGTTCTGTCTGCTAGACCCATTCCTGCTCTCTCACTCTGTGGAGGATAACTAACTGAATACAGTTTGGTTTTTTGAATCATGTGTAGATGAGCCCTAACAATTCTTGCTCCAAATATTCAATTTTCTCCAAATAAGCCTATTTGACAGATGGAGGATATTAAAGTAATGTCCTTTGCTGACCCGATTCCACACTGTTTTCTCAGCATAAATTGGTAGGAGCTTGCCATGTCAACTGACAGTTGGCAGTTGAGAGCAGCTGGCCTGGCCGACTGCAGCTCTGGCAGGCGCTGCTGTTAAAACAGACATCCATAGCTCAGCACTAGAAATCAAAGGGTCCTGCATGCAAGACTCACTTCTAGAACTTACCAAGTGCATGGCATTGTTTTTACACACTAACCTTGCTCATCTTCTTTCACATTCCTGGGCAGGTCTCACGTGGACCTCACTAGGCTGACTTTTCCTTTAGTGAGGCTTCTAAGCTGATTTCTTGGACATGCAGTGTCTTCTTGCTAGGCATGCTCTGGCTAGGTAGAGTCCGGCAGAACTCTTGGACATGCGAAATGGGCACACAGACTGAGATGCTTGGTTAACATCAAGTAAGTAATCCTTACCCAGATTTTCAAAGTGCTTTTTATTAAACAGACATTTCCTTATACACTGTAAGCTCTTACACATAAACAAGATTTCAAAAATTGATTTTTACAAAGCTCTATTAATGCATATAGAAAAAAAAGCACCGGCTGGAATGTATGCCAAACTCTCTACTAGCAACTAGTTTAAGGAGGATAATGGGAGCAGGGCAGGCAGATGGACAACTTCTTCAAGGTGATTTCAGGATAAATGTCCCAATGATCGTGATTGAGAATATCGCTAAAGACAAAGCAGCAGCATTATTTACTTTTAAAAGGGAAGGTAAGAAAACAATCTTTTAGAAACTTATGTTGCTGTTGGTATTATTAACTGAGCATCGATTCTGTGTGAGGAACTGTGCTCCTAACTTTCCTGCACTTTAAATCCCACCGGACTGTAAGCTTCATGAGGGCAGGGAATGTGTTTGATTTCACTGCCATAACCTCACTGCTGAGCACAACTTTTGATACATAGTAGTCACTAAATAGTTGTCAAGTAAATGAATAAATTAAAATCTTGTCTTTCCTAGTCACACCTGAGGTGACTAGGAAAATTTTCTTAAGTTTTTTACTTAAGAACATTAAAGCTCAGAGAGATTGAGTAAGTCACTGGTGCTCATACGTGCGTGGGAGTGGCTACTACTCTGGCGTCTCTAACCACCCACTTGGACAATCCAGCCAACCTCCATATCCTGGAAATGTTACACTGGGAGCAATGACAATAGTTGTTGCCATAACAGCCAAACTTCTCTAAACTCAGAATATCCTTCTGACCTCAGGATTTAGAGTGTTAAGGAAAATTTCAAGAAGATGTCACAGCCTATTAACTTGAAAAGCAATACATGTTCATTTAAGTTCATCACTGAATTCCATGGCTTTGGACATGAATGTCTTATTTCTCAGGCTCATTTTCTTCCTCTGTAAAATAAGAAGTATATATGATCTAACACCCTGCAGTAGATTAGTTGATTTTGTAGAAAGAGAAAGACCACCTTCTCTGTATGTCTTAGCTCGGGCCACTATAATAAAATAGTAGACTGGGTGGCTTCAACAACAGACATTTCTCACAGTTTTGGAGGCTGGGAAGTTTGAGATTGGGGTGCCAGCATGGTCAGGTTCTAGCAAGGCCCCTCTTCCTGGTTTCTGTTGGCTGCCTTCTTGCCCTGTTGTCACATGGCAGAGAGAGAGGAAGAGCTTTAGTTTCTTTCTCTTCTTTCAAGGATACTAATCCCATCATGGGGACTCCACCCTCATGACCTTATCTAAACATAATGAACCTCCCAAAGGCCCCACCTCCTATAATAGCATCACACTGGGGATTAAGGTTTCAACATATGAGTTTGGAGGGACATAAACATTTCAGTTTCATAACATTGTCTTTACTAACTTCAAGGCTGATTATTAGCAATTCTACAGAGTAATGGTTAAAAAAAAAAAAAAAGGAAGATACTTTTCCTACCTGTTAGCAAGAGAGAGAGGATATTGCAAAGTCTGAAAATAAAGGGCCATGTTCAAATGAAGAGCCCTCAGCTAGCTGGCTGCAGAGCAGAGGCTTATCTTTGTGACTCTCCTAGTCCAGAGGCATCCTCCAGACCTTCATGCTCAGAAACTCAAATTTGCCGGCACACTGCCAATGGCCCTGCAGAATCTGACTTACCAGGATGCCATTCTATTCTATATGCTACAGAGAAGCATTGTCCATTTTTATCAGAGAATTGGCACAACCAGAATTAGATGATCCCACACAACATGGAGACTGCGTAGAGAAAGGAAGAAATGGATACTAGGATGGCTGTTTAATGGGAAAATCCCAACATGCAACATTGAAGAGGGAAAGCAAGTTTAGACTATGTATAGAATAATCCCACTGATGTAAAAACCAATGCATGCATACATACAAACATGCTTACAGACACAGAAAATTTCTGGAAGTAACAAGCAGTTAGTTAAGAATGACTGCATAGGGGGAGGGAATTGGGAAGGAGTAGGATGCAAAGTAAAAATGCAGGTCCCTGTGTTCAAAATAGTTAAGTTTCAAGATAGTAGCAAAGCAATAAACCAAACACAGGACCCTCAAAGCACAGGGGCCCCACAAGACTGCCCAGGTCACGTGCCCATTAAGCCAGATTGGGTAGTAAAGCATGGTTGGTGAAGCATAAAGAGATCTTTTTAAATATTTCTGTATGATTTTCATTTTTGCAATGTGTGAGCATATTTTTTCTTAATCTAAAAATCTGTATTTTGAAAGTTTGTATAAATTAGAGGCAGTGGAAATGCAGAGAAGGGTGAACATGAGAAAGAGATTTTATATTCAGAATCACAGGACTTGGTAATATACAGTCAGGTGCATGTCCTTATAGGCCACATAGTGCAGAGATAATTGTGTAAACATTCACAGTTACAGCTATGATGTAGCACTTATTTTAAGAAAGCTCCATTTATGAATAGGAGTAGGTGAACAAAAGATGCTCCCAGTACATCTATTTCTCATTTTCCATGAGAATAATAAAAATATACAAAGTAATCCTGTAATTCTTATCTTTCATTACTAAGACAAATAAATTCTCATCCTACCCAGAATTTCCTATAATCACCATTCCATTCCAAATACAAATAAATATTAAAGCATAACAATTATGAAAATGGAAAAACAATATGAATATTTTGTTTAAACACATTATATACTGACTTTTTTTTTTGCCTCTCTTCCTACCATGTCACATTCAAGAAAAGAAACATATTATTTGAGCAACATTATACAGAAATTCACTTCACATATGCATAAGGATAGGAAGGTAATACCAGAGTAATGTGAGCCTCAGACGGGCAATCAGGAAGTCTGAGCTCCTGTTCTGATTCCCCTAGATGAAGTAATTTTTTATTCATCAGACCCATTAGATTAACTTTGCTGCCTCTTATCAGAAATCTTACAATATCAGTTATCCCTCATATTATCCCAGAGTAAAGTCCAGCTGATCACTTAACAAAGTTAAGTTCTGAATACTTTTTATAACTTTTGTGACATCATGTTGTTCATTTATTCATTTAACATTTGTTGAGCCGAGTATCTGTTCCAGGAGCATAAAACATGATCCTTCATGGTGCTAAATTTCTAGGGAAGAAGACAGATGAGAGACACAATCAATGCAATACAGCGTGATAATTGCAACCGTAGGGAGAAGCCCAGAGGCAGGCACTGGGTCCACGCTGGGAGGATCTGGACAAGTTGCCAAAAGGAAGTTGCCTGGGCAGAGTTGTGTTTGTAGTTGGAGGTAATCTACGAATCACATCACTGTGAAACAGTTTACTTGAACTAGGAGAAATAGGGATCTTCACTTTTCCCAAAAGCACCTACTGTGACAATCCTATCACTCAAGCCTCGTGCCGTCTTTGATTTCCCTCCTACTGGAGGGAACAGACAATGGTTGTGCTCATAAAGAGAGCAGGACGCAGGCAGGTGGGGGAGGCACTGGAGATGATTCTGAGATTCTCATTTTTCAGGGTGCTTTTAACACTGAGACCCCAGAAGTTTCACTTTTGCCACAAATAAGTAGTTCAAACATATTGTGCTACAAAAACCAGAAATTTATTTTGAATCCTAATCACATTCCAGCAAACGTCCACTTGGGAGACATGTTAAACTGAATTATCTTTCTCCAAAGAATCAAATTCAAAGGTGATAGAATTTGACTGGGCCACTGAGAATTACTGGCAAGTTAGACCTTCAAATAGTGTTCTGCTTTCTTTAGAATCTCCAAGTAGTAATTTCTCTCTGTTGAATTTCCTTCCGCTGTTATTATGACCTTTTCATCGTTTTTCTACTGTTTAACGTTCATGAATGCCAAGACTATACTTAAAAATACAAGCCCACCTGTAGGAAAGGAACAAGACACAAATCAGTGGAGATTTGGAAAGGGGGTAGAGCTTCCAGTGACTTCTCAGGAACCTAACCACAATTAATGGCCTGCGAGCAGGACCATACTTTCTCATCTCAGTCCTTTGCATTTATTTCAGCAACATGAACAGGACCTTAGGTGGAAAGATGGAGTAAGCTTCCTCCTTGGAGCATTTGTACAATCTACTTTTAGATTATACAAACGTATGTGTACAGAGGGCAGGTAAATGTGGAACCTCTTTTAAACTCTAAATTGATCCAAATATGATTTACTTCATTTGTGATACATAATTGTATTGAATTACAGCAAAATCAATTGAAGAAAAACAAGCTATGTTTTCAATTTCACTTTCACACATTTCTCTAAATAGATACCCACCTCTTACTTAATAAACTCTCAGTGGAACATGTATAAAAACTTCTCAGTACATAACTTTGTAATTGTAGCGTGAAATATATAGAAAATAGTTTAGAAATATGATAATCAAATTTACAACTGAAAAAACTTAGGAGCCTGACCCAACTGAATTAAACAAGCCTTTATTTTTTTTGTCAGTTGAAAACAGTTCAGAATTTAAACCAGTAATAAAATATCTGAGAGGAGAGTGCAATTAAGAAAGGGAAATATAAAAAGGCAATATTTACGGAAAGTACTTAAACTCAGCTGTTAAAACAGGAAATGTAAGTTAAATTTTTAAGTAATGTTTTCAAGTGAAGTAGTGTCTTGGACTTAAAGGTGTTCAAATTTTTGAAGTGTGGCTAATTTATAATAATATGTTCTCACTAATATGTGAATTCCATTATGGTTACGTAATTCATTGTTGCCTGTCAGTTTCAATAAATAGGGATGGATAAAAGGAAAGGAGTGCAGTCATTCTCACCAGGGCAGAATGACTTGCACACAAGCCCCTCCTCCAGCATTGGACAAATACACCCACAGTCCAGATGAAATGGCAATACAGACAAAGAATTTTGCTCCAGGCAGCTAAAAGATCTATGTCTAGGCGATGTTATACAGTTACTTGCTTTCCTTTTTTTGCCACATTTTGTGTCTGAGAATGATTTGCCTAAGTGTCAATCTTACATTTGTTTTTGACCTCAAACAGCAATTTAGCTGCTCCTCGATAGCCAATTTAATTAAAATGCATGATTGGAAAACATCCGTCGTAACCATATCGCATTTCACAGAGAGACGCTTTGTTGAACTAGATTTTTCATCATGACCTAAATATCATTAGCCATCTGATCAGTCTGAGCTTCATGTTACAGCTGAACCATCCCTCGCATCATTGAGAAATGGGTGTTTATCTTATGAGATCAGTGATTTTCAACCTTGGTGCTCATCAGAATCACTGGAGAGCTTTCCAAACGCATGGCCTAGCCTTGGCCCTGAACTAGATGTAATGAATGAGACTCTTCCTCACCTCACTCTCATTCCTTTTATTTATACCGATGTGACAGCTCTGCAGTGAGTAGGCATTCCCTAGATTAATGGATAGTTAGCCCCTGCTGCACTCCTATATAACTTCCCCTTTTGGAAGGTTCCAGTGGGTTCCCATTAGCTGGGCTGAGTCTTGTACTGGCATCTACATGCACTTTATTGGCTCCAAAGAAATACTCCCTCTTCTGTAAATTCTGGAATAAAGTTGCTACAGGAATCCAAAATATTATTGGCATTAGTCCTGTGATGAGTTTGTTTAACCAATGTGTAATCCTGACTCTCTTAAAGCATTGTTCTCTGTAAATAGAAATAAAGTTTATTCAAGTTAATTAGTACTACATTGATGAATTTTCCAAATGTTTTTAAACAGAATAGATGTATTGTTGTTGTTCTGCTGTTGCTTCTGTTGCCTTTAGCTTTTTTCTTTATCATAAAAAGCCAATACATGTGCCTTTTAAAAAATACAAATGAGTAAAAAGAACAAACTGTCATGACATGACCATTTCAAAATAATCATGACTAATTTTCCATTACCTTTTCTATGCAACCTCAGATTTTACATTTGTAAAAATGCAATCATTATTTATATTCTAATTGTAATCAGCTTTTTATAAAAGTTAACATGAAATCTTCCCCATTTCAGTATATTCATATTACAATATCATCATTTAAAAATGCAAAGAATTCAAGTATATGTTTATACCTTAATCTAGTCAATCAACCATTTCTTCTTAAGCATTTGTGCTGCTTCCAATTTGTTTTGATTTTAAAATACCTTTTGATAGACACCATTAAATATTTTCTAGAAGTAAAATTCCTTAAAAATACCACCAATTTATATCCACAACAGCAAAGTTTCCATCCACTTGTTTAACAAATGAGAACCTACTTTGGGGCCAGGCAAAAGTATTCTGGTCGCTGGAAAGTCAACAGTTAAAAAAAAAAGACAAAAAAAAATCCTACCTTTGTGGTGCTTACATAGGTATTGTAGTATACAGGAAGATTTGTTTCCCTGAATTTGTAATATCATAGGGCTTTTACAATCTTTGCAACTTTGGGAGGAGGGAAAACTTAGATATTTTAATACTTTATTACTAAAATTGATTATTTGTATAAATGCATATTGGCTATTTGTATTTAATGATCACATTTTTTTTCCTTTGAATGCTTATACCAACCAATACCTGTGTATGCTAGCGTAAGGCAGTTTTCACAGTAGGGAGAGTTGTTTATAAATTGTAAGGCAAGTCATAAATATTTGTTATGATAATTTAGGCCTTTTAAAATAGAAGCTGTCATTTAAAACAAATAATTTACAAATTTCCTTTATAAAACTTCGCCAATTCTGAATGGTCTAAAAGATACAAAGATTGAATATGAATCCAACGACTGAAAAGAACCACTCTTTAATTCTTGATACTATATTTTAATTGTGTGTTATGCATTTAAAAGAGCTAACATTTTGAAGTTAGAAGTCTTTTAGCCAGGGATACCAATTAATCTCATACAAAAATTCCTTCACCAACAGTACAATCAATCTTAAAATTACCAATGCATTTTCATCATAATTATGTTTTATCATTTCCATCTTTCATGAATGGAAAGGCACTAGGATAAAATAATCTTCTAGGAAATAGTCATCCAAGAGCTGTGTCTACCAGATTAAAAAATGCTGTTGCAATCAAGAGGAACTTGTGCAAATGATGATGGCTATGCTTCCTTTTCACGGCCAAGTATCTCTTGGTCACCAATCAGCAGTGGAGACAACAAGGACCTGTTCTGAGGGTGTTGGTTTGGTCAGGATGGCAATCTCTCTTCCAGTGCTCCAACCAGAGCTTCAGTTTCTCTCTTCAAATCCTGCGGAGGGTCAGAAGTAGGGTTGGTGAGGGGGAGAGAGACTGCTGTGACTTAGATATATCCTGTCCTCTCTGACATTTTCTCTGGACGAGTTAATGAATTTGATGCACCTAGCAAGGCACTGCAAGGCACACTGGAAGCACTCAGAAACACTACTTGCCTTTCCTGTGCCTTAGTACCAGCCCACATCCATTGTGTGCTTACCGTTGCCAGAAATAAGTATTCAAGATCTTATTTAAGACCCCTAAGGTGGTGCTGTTATCCCCATTTTACATGTAAGGAAATAACTCTTGCAGAGGCAGATAGTTTGTGTGAAACTGTCAAGTTAATAAACAACAGTTCCTAGAGATCTGAAACAGGGCTGTTTTGCCTCTGACATGCTTTGGTGGGCTGCATCTTCAAATTGCAACTGCATAGAAGAGACTGGAAATCTAGAAGTTTTGTTGTTGTTTTCTCTCAGTAACATACAGCTGCTTTGATTCTTTTTAAACCTCTGTATCTCTATTAGCTCACAATACAGACATCTAGTGACCTTACTGGCTACCTGGAGATACCCTAGGAAGAACTGGACCTTGATACTGAAATGAAAAGAAACTACAATAAAAACACACAGTGGTGATTTAATTTAAAAGCCAGAACTCAGAAGTCCTTTACTAATAGTAAATATTATGGACTGAATTGTATCTCCTCTGCCAAATCCATATGTTGGAGTTCTAACCCCAGTACCTTAGAATGGGCCTGTATTTAGAAATAGGGCATTTGAAGGGGTGTTTCAGGTAAAATGAGGTCCTATGGGCGGGGCCTCACTCATCCAATATGACTCAGGTCTTTAAAGAAGAGATTAGAACACAGACCCACATGGAGGAAAGACCACGTGAAGACAGAGAGAAGACTGCCATCTCCAAGCCAGAGAGGGCCTCAAAAGCAATCAGCTCTGCTGACTCCTTGATCTTGGACTTCTAGCCTCCAGAAACGTGAGAAAATAAATTTCTGTTGAAACCACCCAGTCTGCAGTACTTTGTTATAGCAGCCTTACCAAACTGATACAAATGGAGTTGGATAATTGCTAGTATCTGAAATTAAAAGCTTTCCTGAGTATTCCAGTTTCCTCTAAAAACAAAAAGTCTAGGCCAGAAAAACAAACTGAAATAGTTACAGGTCAAATCTAATAAGAAGAAATTCAAGTTATTCCACAAAGTATTTTATTGTACTGGAATTTTATTGCTCTAAATGGAACCTGACTGAGAGGATCAGTGCCTGGGGCCTTGACAACTTGTTATTCAGTTTAGCTTAACAATGTTTACGGTAACAGTTTTTGATCTGAAGGCAAATTGCAGAAGCTTCCTGGATTCCTTCACACAGCTTACTGTGGAAAGAGTAAACCTTTGCAGAGTTTTGCTAAATTCACTATATATGAACAAATATAGAAGGACCAGAGAAATGATGACAATTCCTGCTGTTAAAATCAGAAGAAAATATGTTTCTTAATTGATTGTTAAAATCAGAAGAAAATATGTTTCTTAATTGTATCAATTGTATCAATTAAAATATAGTATCACTAAATTCTATCACGACTAATGGAAAGAGAAATCTCAGAAGAAAAAGAAAAACAAAAAAAAAACAAAGAATGAATTAAATTTTATCCAAAAACATTAAAAGGGATTGTCTGCGACAAGAGTCCCTTTGAGTTTTAATTCACTAAATATTTTTAAAGTGCATGCATGGCATTATATACTATGGGGGAAATTAAAATTAGAAATTGACTTCAAATACTTCTTCATAGTATATGAGAAAAAAAGACACAGATACAAATAGCCATAATTTCATGTAGACTTTGGTAAAATCTGTAATGGAAGTAAAAATGTAATGAAATCAGAGAGGACAGAGAAAGTGTTAAATAATTCTGGCTAGGGGCGCAGGATGAGACCTGTTGGTAGAGGCGGCATTCACATCAGGTCTGGAGGTTGACAAGTGGGGCTGCAGTGGGAGGAACTTTCAAGGCAGATGGATTAACACAAGGAAAAACAGATGTCGAGTGCAAATCACGTTCAGTGAAAAAGTAGGAGTCTGGCATGCTTACGTGAAGGGAAGCACCGAGACGATGGAGCCATTGACCCCGCACTTGGAGTCAAAGGACTGGGTTTGAATCCTGGGCTCACCATTTACTAGATTTATGCCCTCCATATTCCTGAGCTTCAAATTCCTCACATCTATGAAAAGGAGCCTAATGTTTCAAACCTCACAATTGTGAAGATTAACAGTGAATACTCCGTATGAAATCTCTACCTAGCCAAGCCTGATATGCAATAAAAATTCAGCTAATAAATGTTAGCTCAACCTAAGTGGTTTAGATGTGATTCTGTAGGAAACAGGAAGCTAACAGTTTTTAAGCATGCAAATAAAATGACCAGAACTAGACACTCGGAAATCTATCCCAGCAATGTGGTGTGTAGCATGCATGAGAGTGCAGCCACTGTGCGAGAAGGAAGACCCAGCAGGACAGGGTTACGGCAGTGCAGCGTGGAGGCAGCCAGAGCCTGAAGCAGGGCTGTGCTGGTGGAAACGGGAAGGAGGTGATGGGGGTGAGAGACTTCACTGGAAAGCAGATGACACTGGGATGTGCACCCTGGGACACTGACCGCTGTTAGATCATGAAAATTAGGTTCTGGTCCTATGGCTCTTTTCTCAAGTAGACATGACCTCTATTGAGCTACCTCTGTGGATTTTCAGTTCTCACATCCATAAAATAAATAGATTGGAAAGTTCCTAAGTATTCCTAGAGCACTATAAAATACTTCCTGCCTATGTGAATCAATAAGACTTGTTAAGCTGATTAGAGGAGAAAGTAAAAAGCATAAAGGAAGATAGAGAAATTGAAGATAATATAAAGAAAACAGCTATAAACATGACTCAGTAGATCAGTGGACAATGGCATTACTAGGAATATGGAAAAGAGGAGAATGAACATCTTTAGGGGAGAATATGATGAATGTTATTTCTAACAGTTTGAAAGGCTTTCCTTCAAACAATTAAGTAGTTATGAATAGTCACAGAATTAGTTATTTTAAACTATCTCCCATACCATGCAAACATCAGATTTGGAAGCAAATATTTTTTCTTTAATTTACAGATTCTTTTCATTGGAGATTCAACCAACAGAGGGATCATGTACTATTTGATCGAAAGACTGAATGAAACGTTGCAGGAATGGCAGAAGGTGCATGGCACTAAATTCTATCACAACGTCAACGGTGGGAAGACTGTTATCAGTTACTCCTACTATCCCCAGTTCTGGATAAGCTCTTCATTGAGACCAACATTTGAAGAAGCCCTTGAACATCTCTTACAAAGGTACAATGGAACAGTTATGAATGACACAATGCCACAATGTGCTGATGTTTTACTGGAGGTCATAATTGCTCACTATGTAGCAAACGTGCTGAAAAGCTTACATACCAAGTGATATGGCTGCAAACGAGTTGGAAATGATAAGAAGGTCCTGTGATCAGGATGCCAGATATGGTTCAATGAAATGTGAGGCAATGCAGTCACAATGTTTACCATCTGTTTTAAGGCAACATATGTTGTTTTTCTTCCTGGATTTCAGATCACGTCCCCTAGAGAATACTGGCCAGACAGTATTGGTTGTTGGTGGTGTTCAGTGGCTTAATTCCAATCACCTGCAAATTATTCACAAGGTTTTGAAGAGGTAAATTTCTGCAACAATAAATGTCATTTGTATTCTAAGTCATAAAAAGTTAGTATTGATATGGCTGAGTTTTATCCAGATTTTATTTAAAGAAGAACTTGTAATTCAGAGTTAAGTATTTAAAGTCTAGTTTAAAATATTTCAAAATACTTTGGTATCCAATTACAACGTGGCTCTTTGGTATCCAAATTTACATTTACCACACATCAAAACATGTCCAGTGATACATAAAACTCGATCCTAAAAAAAAAACCCCTTATATGCATCAAATCTATAAAATGGGAACTTAGTCTTAAATGCCAATTATCACATTCTAAAAAAATTCCACTATATTTGTTTACATAAACAAGAAACATCTAGAAATGTAATTGAGATTAATGACTTTAGAATTCTGATTATTTCATTTAGGGAAAATTTACTCAATATCCTAGTGATCATCAAAACTTTGGGAATTGGATTTCATCTGCCAGTGGATGGAGTGCATTTCCTGACACAGGTAAGCCCATTTCCCCTGGGCTGTGTGAACTTCATGGTTCCTATAACGATCCTTGCTGGAAAAAGACCCAAAAAGCACTGTACAATATTGAGCAATCTTCATAAAAATCAAAGGAGGTGACATACTTAAGGATTATGATTCCAAATCAATTATAATTATTTCTGGAGACAAAAAGACCATAGCCCACAATGTGTTGTAAATAATGCATTGAGTTCATAAAAGGAGAAAGGGGGTGCCAAACTCTGCAAACATAAAAAACAGAGGGGTATATAGGGAGATTGTGCTTTCAGTCTCCCTTACCCCACCAATGTTGCACACACCTTTAAAGGCTTTATAGAAAGGCTTTCCTTTCTTCAAGTTCATGCTGAAACCACAGATGAAATTGTCACTATCAATGAGTCCTTTGGGAAAGAGTGGTCTTTTTGAAGATGATTTCTGACTGATTGCTTTTAAAAAATCATCTTTGAAGTAGTATCATTGGTTTTTCCTCTGGTAGGCTATTCATAAATGAAAGCAGTTAGGGATCTCTGACCAGTTCTTAAAGATGAGATAGTAAATTAGTCTCAGCACTGAATAGGAGTCTCGGAAAAGAAAAGAAAGACAACATCTGTGGGGAAGAGAACCAGCTGCTCTTGCTGAAGTGAGGAGAGTTTGGGAGCATCTGGGAGTTGGTGTGTGATTGCAGTCACGGCTCAGAGCAGCACTGGGGTCTGGGAGAAAGGAAGCTGTCCATTTAATATGTAAGGAGGTTGAGATATATTTTTGTGTCTCTGTTGCATGCTCCCAGCTTTGCCCAGCGCAGAACACACAACCCTTCCCCCGCCTTTCTCAGAACTTTATCTGTCTGGACACCTACCGGATCTTCTGTGATGCAAACATAGGAGAATCGGTAGAAAGTGGCCAAAGTAAAGCCTCCAAATTCATCAACTTGGGGGCAGGAGGGGTTAAGGTAATTTAAAATGAGTTGAGGCATTTAACATCTGGGGTAGCTGAAGTGTTTAAGACTATTTAGGATCAGGAAAGGGAAGCTTTGATGATTTCTGCTATGGGGTATGAGTTGGATCCCTTTAATGTTATTTGAAGGCTACAGGTCAAGACTGCAGTTCCTTCTTGAGGACTCTGGTGGCTCCACTGGGCCTCTTTGATTGCAGCTCCTCACAGCAACTGGAGTACTTGTGGGCCCTACTTATGTTCATCTCAGCAAACACGTCTTCAGCGCTTACTGTGTGCCAGACACTGTGTTAAATATGATGCCTGCAACATGGGTTTGGTGGTGCTTATCAGTCCTTTCAAATTGAGTGAGGGCAGAAGGAGAAAAAAAGAGGAGGGACAAAAAAATAGAAAGAAAGAGAAAGAGATAAGAGCAGGTGAAGGCAGGAAACAAATCTGAACTCTTCAGCATTCAGGACTGGGCTGTGTCTTCCTCTGTAGGCTTATCCCTTGGTACCAGCACATACGCACACACGTGCATGCACACACGTATGCATGTGGGCACGTATGCATGTGCACACACACACAGACACACATATACACACAACATCCAGCTCAGTCAGGCTGAGTGTGTTTCAACTTCTCAAGCACAACATGCTCTCAGTCACCTCCAAGCCTTTGAAATCACTGTTCCCTCTTCTTAGAGCCCACTCTCCACATGCTTCAGAGTATTAGCTTAGATGCTATTTCCTCTGAGAAAACTTTCTTGGCACACTAGAATAGGTTGGCTGCTCCTGCCCTAAAGTCCTCTAATAGTGTCTTATGTCCTCACTCATGTTGCTCAGCACGTGTTCTCTTTGCTGCTCTGTCTCCCCTGCCAAACAGTAATCTCCATGACAGCAAGGGCGTGGGGGTTGGGGAGGGGACTTGCATGGCTCAGTTGGTACCCCAAATGCCAAACACAATTCTCAGCATACAGTAGACCCTCAAAAAATATCTGCTGCACAAATGAGTGAGTGATATTTTTTATGATTTGGGTGCTCCCAAATTGCCCCTTCCAGACTGAGACATTCATTCACCTGTCGTATTGATGACTCACCTGAAGTCCCACCTGAGTCCCACCAGGAATTGTCTTTTGCTGCAGAGACCCAACTTGCCCATGCAGGAGCTCCAAGACTCAGCCCCCTTTCCTCACTGTGGGCCATCCCACCTCTAGAACTCCCAGTGGGACCAGTAAAAGCTTATGTTGCAAGGGCATTATAGTTCAGCTTCTCCCTCTTTCCAATCCCTCTCCCCTTGCTCCCATAGGTGTTGATCCCAAGAACACTGTCTTATTAGCCTCTGCGTGCAAATTTCCATTTATGAGTCTGTTTCCCACAGAAATGACCTTTCTCTAGAAAACTTTTCTGGAAACTGCTTACTTTTAAAGTTCCAAGTGCTTTCCATAATTAGACACATTCAAATTGAGAAAATGCTCCTAACTGGACAAGAAAAACCTACAAACAATACTGAGCATCACTTTGCATAGACTCTTTGAGGCACAGAGCAAATTTGCATCTGTCTCTTTTCCTCCAGATGTTTTATGAGCCTTTTCTATTCACTACTTTTATTTTGAAGAAAACACTCTTTTTTGAATGTCACACAAAAACAGTCTTGCAAGCACAATGAAGAAAACAGAAAATTGGACATATTTGTGCTACTTCTTTATCCTGCAGTTGGCTTAACAATTGAAAGTAATTATTTGCTTTTTTTACCTGAAAACTTAAAAATTCTTTTTGCCCTTTAGAAAAGGGAAGAGGGAGTGCAATTCCCTCCCTGTGTCAGTTTGTGTTCTCCAAGAAACAGACACCAAGGTAGGATTAGCCAAATGGGGGGATTTATTAGGAAGACTACCCGGGAAGGATAAAGGGAAGAGTGCAGGAGCAGATGGGAAAAATCATGTCTTTTGAGTGACTGCTGTGTCCTGGCGAACTGTGTTTGGCTGTAATGTGTCTGATGTGAATGGAGAGGAAGAAGGATGGATTGGGTAGGAAGAGTCTCAGATTGTAGGTCAGTTCTGAGAAACTCTTGGCCAGGCCAAGAGTCCTGGAACTGGAGTAGTTAGTGGAGTTGTCCCTTCCAATGACAGAGTAGATTTAACTAAAACTCCTGGGACGTGGTTGGGGAGTGGGAGGGGGGATGTGATCCCAAGTAGCAGCAGCTGGGACCTTCACTAGATTCTTCTGCTCCCCAAAGCACTCTCCTTCTCTCTTTCCTCACCCACATCCAACTAGCAACCCTCACTTAAGGCTACTCAGGAAGCCCCTCTTGAAGCTCCTGCGGACCGGCTCCCACCCTGCCTCTGGAAGAGCTACTTCTGTGTCTAGTTACTAGCCAGAGCCTGGTATATTTACTCTAATGAAGGACTCACTAAATGTTTATATATCTGTTTCTCCTATTAGAATGCTATGTCCTAAGATCAGGGACCATGATTTATTTATCTTTGTATTCTTGTTCCTCAGCAAGAGCTAAGCAAAAGCAGATGCTAATTAATACTCAAGTGACTAAATGGCTGAGAATCCAAATAGGAGGTAGCATTGGTGATTCCCAAATGTTGATTTTTTTAATTGAGAATTTTAGATACTTTGATGGGTCTTTGTGGGCAATAAATGTAACTACTTTTTATGGAAAGGAATTCAAAACTATGTACCACTATAGATATTTATGTATTGCTGTTTTATATATGCATAAATGGTTACATTTGTGTTTTGAGTAAAAAAAGTTAGAACACATCTTAAGAAATGCATGTGAGAATCTTTATCTTACAATATGACCAATCTCTGTGGAAAAGAGGACATTTACTTGATTTCCGTCTGAGTTATTAAATCATAAAACAATCCTCATTCTTCTGCTTTGCAATACAGAGTGAAGTACAGAATTTATGGAAAGAAAATTTGATTATTCTGGATACTGCAAAAAAGTATGGCTATGAAGTAGTTGACACGTTCACTATAACAATGGGACGATACAAAGAGTTTCTGCAGGGGAAGTGTGCATGTCATTTCCATGAGGTATTTACGTTGGCTATCTGATTTTCATAGCTTTCGATTTTTAAAAATTGTTTGTTATATCTTTAATTGCATTGTCAGTCTTATTTTACATGAAAAACACAATGTCAGGAGGAGATTAACTGATGTATTCATCATCACTCAGCCAAGGCATATAGTAATCACAACTTTGAGTCTATGAAATGAGGTGTTAAAAATTAATGTTTATTTAGATACTTCAAAACTAGGACCATCGGTCAATGCGTACAGGATGATGGGAACCTGGAAAGCGCTTGCCATTGCTGGTAGAATTTAAGCCTTCCCATCAAAAATTGCTTCCAAAGAAGGTGGCAAAAATCTTCAGTGTCAGTAGCTTGAAAAAATCAAGTCTATATAATGTGCTAAACTGATGAATGCCCTTCCTCCATCAGCTCATTCAGTGCATAAAGGAAATCCTGTGTTTTGAGTAGTTTTTTTTCCTTCTCCCCAGGGGTGAAAATTATTTTATTTGTAACCAGTAATTAAATAGGCTTAGCTGATAAGGTGATAGCTAAAAACTGTTTTATTCTTTTCCCTCCTGTCCTTTTCAACTCCCCCTCTGTGGATTATTTCCTCCCTACCACTTGAATAAAATCTTAGGTCCCATAACTTTAATGCCACTTTCAGATAACAAAAGGTCTCCAATCACTTTCAGGCATAAGAGTATCACTTGAGTACTAAAATTGTGCAGTCCTGGGTCATGATCACGTAAGTCAATCCCCTCTGCCAGCTCATGTCTGCCTCAGCCTCAAAAGCCCAAAGCAGGGGAGAGAATGCAGGAGGCCTCTTTGCTATTTCCTCACCTTGTTCTAATACTCTCCTTCTGCCTCTGTGCATTGGATCAGAGTGGAGAGGAAATGTTAAGGATGAGAAAGGTCTCACTCAACTGGTGCAGGTATAACCCGGAGATGTGCTTTCAGAGTATAGCATGCTACTTCTTTCTTTTTTAAGAGTGCTTCCAAGAACTTCCTGAAGCCCACTTCCCCACCTGGAACTTTCTGGCCACAACTTCCTTGATAGAGGCAATATCTCTCCTACAACTGGATTCCGTCTTTGGCCTCTTGGTATCCAACTGCCCATCACTCTGTCGGCGGTCATGTTGCCCCTCCAGGCACCCTCTGGGAAAATATTCAGAATAGCACTTAGTTGCCCACATTTGGTCTACAGAAATACTCGTGCATCTTTGCTCCGCTGCTGCTGAAAATGCAGTTAATTCCTGATGAAGCCTACTCTCTCTGCCACCTTCAAGCCAATCCATAGCCAGTTCTAATACTCGAACAGACATGTGTTCAGCTCTTCAAGTTGATCTCTTGAAGGCCCCTCTCACTTGGTTTAAGGCAAGAATGAAGAAATACCCCAAAGGGGAAGAAGACCACAAAGCATTTGGAAAACACACATAAATTCTGTCTCTTCCTTCTTCTTTGTCACACAAATCTTTTGGCGAGACAATGGATTGCAAAACTGGATTTTGTCCAGACATTGCTTGGAATATGAGGTTTCTTGGCTAACTACTGTTCTGCTCTAGGTCTCAGGAGATTGAGCTAAAATTGAGATGGAGAGTGCCTCATTTTATCTTCCTGTTAGATACCCATTCACTTGTTCTTTCTTGCTTGGCTCCTTCTGAACACCAGGATGCATTCATTGGTGGGTTGACTAGGGAGGTGACAACTAAAGTTTCCTTCAGATTCTGTTTTTCAGCCCTTTGCTGACTGTCAGAATCCCTCTTGGTCCCCAGATTCTTACAAATATCAAAAAAGTTATTGACACTGCATTAGTTCTATGATTTCCTGATGGATTCACATCATCCTTTTATATGACAATAGAATTACATCTCCGAGACAAGACAGCCTGCAGCCACAGTAGAAAACATGACATTTTAACTTTTGATCTACCAGCTTGAAGCTTGGCCATGCTGCTGTAGAACATATTTTAAGCTATAGGATACTGTGTGTCTACTAATTTCTTCTACAAGAAAATATACCACCCTTAGAGTCCGTATCCTATTGCAAACAGTCAAGACTTACAAACACAAGAGCAGTAGCCCTGAAGAGAAAGAAACAATGACCTTGCAGCTGAGCCATCTCAGGATCACAGTTGGCCACAAAAGCAAGCCAATGGTTGCCAAACCCACAGAAAATGGGGACTTTGAAAGACAACATGCAGATTGGTTTTTTAGGTATCTTTTAGAAAAGATCTATTTATTTATCTATGTTTATAGAATGTGTGTTCGATTAGTATTTTGGGGGAATGGTCTGCTTTTCTTTTTTAGCTTTAGTGCTCTGAAAGTCTAAAAAGGAAATGCCCTTCAATGGTTTCCAGCATGGCTCCAATTAAAAGCAGAAGATGCCCTTCCCACTTGATTGCATTACATGTATCTCCTGTCACAACATCAACCAGTTCACACTAATATTCATGGAATTTGAAAACCACAAAAAAGGCTCTTTGAAGCATCAGCACTAGATTATGGGCAATTAATTATCACTAATAAAAACTATTCTTAATTTGCATAATAATGATTCAAACATGTCAGGTAAAACTATTTCATTTATTTGATTTTGTATATTTTGTGAGTAATTATCATGTACAAATTGCTTTTCCTTAACTCTGTTTCAAATGCATGCTGTCTTGATGGCAGACCATACTGGTCTCCCCCAAATTATCTCAGTTGATTTCAGAGTAGTGTTATCTATTTTGAAGTTTTCATGTTTGAGCTGAAATATGCTGCTGGGAGCATTTGCCTTTCCAGTTACAACATAGAACTGATAAAATCATCTTTCTCAACTGACTCTCTTCATGATAAAATCTCTAAACTCATTCATTGCTTAGGCATAAGTGTTGCCTAACTCTTAAACAATTTGTACCACTTGTACCTCAGGAAGTCTCTAGAGCTGACACTGACATTTTATAATCTTCCTAAACCATCGCCCAACATCTTAAATCACTGTTAGCTTATTACTAACAATCAAAAAAATCTAAAACTCCTAATAAAGGATGGTTTTATAATCAATGTAGCAAGCCAGGAAAAAGTTGACTACTGGTCTCATGCAAAATATATTAAGGAGAAGAAATTCTGTTGATAACGTTTTTTTCCTCTGTGTTCATCTTATGAGTCTGGCAAAGAAAGTTTACCATAAAATAATAGCAAGAATTGGAAATAATTGTATCAGAACCATAAGAATTCTAGCTTGGGGGTCTTGTATCTTCTGATGTTCTACAAAACTATTCCCACAACAGATTCAAGGATACCTGAGAGGATTGGTTTAATCATTAACATAAGATCTTGATGTTTCTTCTTCGATTTGTCATCAGAATTCTACTGTAGACATAACAAACCTGCTTCAGTGAGCACTTATTGCCATAGGTGAGATTAAAGGTCTTGAGGTATCTCTTTCATCTGTCAAGGCATTGAAAGAGAATATGTTGCCAACATGAATCTATAAACAATTTCCCAACTGGTGTGCATCAATCCTGACTAAAATGTTCCTGCTGATTAGAAAAGCAGGTGTTTCTTTTCATTGGTGAAAATGGAATTTTATTTTCCCAGCATTTACACAGGACAACAAACAGGATCCAGGTAGCTCTTGCCCAAGGGAGGTTTTGGATCATGCCTTTAGTTATGTAGCAAACCTCTCCTGTGAACAAGCTAAGACCTGGAAAGGATACGATAATATTATCAGCCCAAACCTGGCTGAAGAAGGGGCAAATTCACAACCAATTGTTATGTGATTATTAATTACTGTAGTAGGTTGTACAGAACTTATATAACACTTTCTTTTTCTGGAAAATGTAGCTACAGCTTTTGATTCATTCAACAAAAACCATCTGTCATCACTACCCAGCACTAATACCAGCAGGTTTTCTTTGATTCTGGCACCATGGAAAGAAGAAGAGAAGGGAGTTTCAGTTCTTTGTTAGAGATGGCCTCCAAATATTAATTAATCTTACTATTATACTCTTTATTAATTAATCTTAATTAAATAAACAAAAATCATCTGGCTTAGAAATAAAGTTTCTCACTTTCTCTGTTAAATTTTAAAAGTTTATTATCTAAACACGGTAAATGTTTTAAAAACCTTTAAATTCATCTCCCTAAAAAACTGAAATAAATAATGACTTTTAGGGGAAAAAAAGACCAAATGATCTAAATATAGTTAGCATAGTTAGCTAATATAGAAGAACCCAGAATTTAATTATCAGCATGGCTATTTTTAATAAATTAATAATGACTATTCAATTCAACAGATGTTTTTAAGTATTCTAGGTAAGCATTGTGCTACTGCTGTAAAATGAGTTAGGAGAACATCTTACAGGACTCTCATAAGTATCTCAAAATGAACACATCCCCAAAGAAAGAATTAATATTTTCTTTAAACTTTCCTCCCCCTGGTATTCCCTAATTCACTCCATTGCACTGCCATTTACGGACTAGAGCCATCTTCGACTCCTGCTCATCTTTCTCCAGCTTCTTCAGAATCCTCATCCATACAGGAACCAAGTTCTAGGTACATACTAAATATTTTTGAAAGTCTTTCCCCTATACATCATTTCAGTTGCCTTGACCTTGTTTATTTGTTTACTTAATCATCCAGCATTTATTTTGTGAGTCCGCTTCTTGAGTTAAACAGCAATGATGCAAAAACAAATATGACATATTCTCTGCTCTCCAGACATTTGCAATCAGGGACAGGCCTAAAAACCCGTATTATGAAACAATATGTTAGGCAGTATGTTAGAGATATGAAGAAGACATTGCGATAATACCAAGAAGAGGCACTCTAAGGATTGAGTGAACCTCTCCTTGAAAAACCATCCAAGTTGAAGGATGAACAGGTCCAAGTCAAGGTCATAGAATTGGTGAGGTGCTGGAAAGTGAGTAGTGAGTAACAGAGAAGCGACAGAAGGAAGGCCATTCCAACTCTGAGATAATGTGAACCAAAGTAGCTATGAAATAACCTGATATTCTCAGAATCACAAGCAACTCTGTATGCTGCAGAACTGCCATTATGAAGGGGGACTGGAAAACAGTAGGTGAGGGCCAGGTCATGGTAACAGCTTACACTTGATCCTGTAGATGATGGAGACCTACTGGAAGGTTTTAAAGAGAGGAGTGAAATGGTCATATTTTTGTTTCAAATAATTGAGACTGATAACAGTGAGGAGGGAAGATGTGAAGAGGAAGTCAAGAAAAGAAGTTAGGAGATCTTTTTCAGAAGTCAGACGAGTGATGGCAAAGGCCCATTCAAACCAGGAAGCATAAGAGAGAAGTGGACAAATACAAGCAGTATTGAAAAATAATAATATCTGTAGATCTTATCTGTGACATAAGGGAGTAGGAAGAATAAAAGATGATTCCTAACTTGGGTGACTGATTAGAGATCTATCTGAACTGACAATTGGGATAGAGAATAACGAAAAGGCACCAGCTTAGGAAAAGATGATGAATTCAGTTTTGAACATGTGTTTAAGGTGGAGATCTCTAAGGGGAAGTTGGATATACAAGTATGAAGCTTGAGAAAAGGGTAGCGACTAGAGATAGAGTTGGGAGTCATCAGAAAATAGGTAGGAGTTGAAACTGTGAAAATAGATCGTCCAGAGAAAGTGAGTAGAGTGACAAGAGCTGAGGAAGAAACTCCCAGAAACATCAATGTCTAACCAAAGTTTTGACACATAAGATCATTGAATTTAGAGCATAAACAGCAGAAAATTCTAGTAAAGTGTGCTGCTATGGAAAGCCAAACAGTACCAGTTTGTAAAAAGGAGAGATAGATACAGTATCAGCCTGGTCAAATGTAATAGGTAGAGCTATTAAGATAAGGGTTTCAAAATACTCTTGGTTTTGGCATTAAGGAGGTCCTTTCTGACCATATTAAGAATAGTTTCTGTGAAATATTGGGGTGCAATTAGAATATAATGGAAACAAATGTAGTAAAGAACAAATTAATCTACTGACTGAAAATAGAAAGATGAACATGAAGTTGGTACCTGAAGGGGGCACCCCTAAACTTTTCCCCAGATCTCCTAGAATGCAGCAGTCAGGCATATACCACCTCAGACAGGAGACTGGGGAGCTTTTCTGACAGGAAACTAAATGGCCTGATGAAAAATCTCCTTTGAAAAGGCTGAGTAAATTCCTACAGTGAAGTCAGCAGTTGGAAATGTTGGTCCACACAAATTGTTTAGAAGTAGCATTTTGGTGCCTTAATCTTAAATAAAAATTTTAACTCAAGAGAGATAGATGGAAACCAATTTCTGTGAGTAAATGTCCAGTGGATTCCAAGACCCAAGATATATATTTAAATAGAGCAGGATAGGAATTTAGCTTATAATCAGACTAATGAAGATCATTCAAATAATATCAAAAAGTTAGTAACATGGGCCAGGCATGGAGGCTCACGCTTGTAATCCTAGCACTCTGCGAGTCCAAGGTGAGAGGATTGCTTGAGGCCAGAATTTCAAGACCAAACTAAGTAAGAATGAGACCCTGTCTCTACAAAAAATAGAAAAATCAGCCAGGGATAGTGACATGTGCCTGTAGTCCCAGCTACTGGGGAGGCTGAGGCAGGAGGATCACTTGAGCCCAGGAGTTTGAGGTTGCAGTGAACTATGATGATGACACTACACTTTAGCATTGGCAACAGAACAAGATCCTGTTTAAAAAAAAAAAAAAAGTGGTGACAGTGGGCATCCTTGTCTTGTTCCAGTTCTTAGTGTGAATGGTTTCAGCTTTTCCCCATTCAGTATGATGTTGCCTGTGGGTTTGTCATATATGGCTTTTATAATTTTGAGATATGTTCTATCTATGCCTAGTTTGTTGAGGGTTTGTATCTTAAAGGGTACTGAATTTTGTCAAATGCTTTTTCTGCATCTAATTGAGATGATCATATTATCTTTGTTTCTGTTTATGTGGTGGATCACATTTATCAATTTACATATGTTGAACCATCTTTGCATCCCTAGGATCAAGCCTACTTGGTTGTGGTGGATTATTTTTGTGATGTGCTATTAAATTTCGTTTGCTAGTATTCTATTGAGGATTTTTGCATCTATATTCATAAGGGATATTGGGCTGTAGTTTTCTTTTTCAGTAGTGTCCTTTCCTGACTTTGGTATTAAAGTGATACTGGCTTCATAGAATGAGTTGGGGAGGATTCCCTCCTTCTTGATGTTATGGAATAATTTCTGCAGTATCGGTACCAACTCTTTTTTGTAGGTCTGATAAAAATCAGCTGTGAATCCATCTGGTCCATGCCTTTTCTTTGTTGGAAGATTTTTTTTTACTGCTTCTTCAATCTTCTTGCTCATTATTTGTCTGTTCAGGAATTCCATTTCTTCCTGATTGAGTTCTGGGAGGTTGTGTGATTTCAGGAATTTGTCCATTTCCTCTACATTTTTGAGTTTACATGCATAGAGATTTTCACAGTATTCACAGGTGATATTTTGTATTTCTGTGGTATCAGTTGCAATATTTCCTTTTTCATTTCTCATTGAGCTTATTACAGTCCTTTCTCTTCTATTCCTGGTCAATCTAGCAATAAATATATTGATTTTGTTTATCTTTTCAAAAAACCAACTTTCTGCTTCCTTGATCTTCTGTATTATTTTCTTGTTTTCAATTTCATTTAGTTCTGCTGTAACCTTAGTTATTTCTTTTCTTCTGCTGGCTTTGGGTTTGATTTGTTCTTCCTTTTCTAACTCCTTGAGACATGTCATTAGACTGTTAATGTGTAATCTTTCTTTTTGTTGTAGACATTTAAGGCTATGAATTTTCCCCTTAGGACTGCTTTTGCTGAATTCCACAAATTTTGATAGCTTGTGTCCTCTTTGTCAGTTTGAGGAATCTTCTTATTTGCATCTTAATTTCATCATTGATCCAATAATCGTTCAGCACAAGGTTGTTTAATTTCCATGACTTTGTGTAAAATTGGATGTTTTTCTTGGTGTTGATTTCTAGTTTTATTGCACTGTGATCTCAGAAGATACATTCTATTAAACATAGTGCTGGAAGTACTAGCCAGAGCAATTAAGCAAGAGAAAGAAATTAAGGGTATCTAAATCAGGAAAGAAGAAGGCAAACTATTGATTTTTGCTGATGATATCATCTTACATTTAGAAAACCCCAAAGATTCCACCAAGAGACTCCTGGAATTGATAAATTCAGCAAAATCTCAGAGTACAAAGTCAATGTACATACATAAGTGGCTTTCTATGCCACTCTGAAACTGAGAGTGAAATCAAAGACTCAATACCATTAACAATAGCTACAAAGAAAATAAAACACCTAGGAATGTACTTAACCAAGGGGGTGAAAGATCTCTACAAAGGGAACTATGAAACACTGAGGAAAGAAATTGCAAATGACACAAACAAATGGCAAAACATATCTTGCTCATCGATTGGTAGACTAAACATTGTTAAAATGTCCATACTATCCAAAGTCATTTACAGATTCAGTGCAATTCCCATGAAAATACCAATGTCATATATCTAGAAAAAAAATCATACATTTCGTTTGGAACCAGAAAAGAGCCTGAATAGCTAAAGCAATCTTAAGCAAAAGAAACAAATCTGGAGACATCACATTACCACACTTCAAACTATACTACTAGGCTATAGTAACCAAAACAGCATGGTATTTGCACAAAAATAGAGACATAGGCTAATGGAACAGAACAGAAACATCAGAAATAAAACCATCACATACAGCCAATTAATCTTTGACAAAGCAGACAACAATATACACTGGGGAAAAGAATCCATATTCCATAATGGTGCTGGAAAAATTGAATAGACACATGCAGAAGAATGAAACAGTATCCACATCTCTCACCACTCATGAAAATTAATTAATTAATTAATAAGATGGATAAAAGACTAAAAATTTAAGTCATGAAACCATAAGAACACTAGAATAAAATGTTGGAAAAACTCTTCTAGATATCAGCCTAGGCAAAGAATTTATGAAGAAGACCCCTACGGCAATCCCAGCAAAAACAAAAATAAATAAATAGGATTTCATTAAGTTAAAAACTGTCTGCACAGCTAAGAAAACAATTAACAAAGCAAACAGACAACCTACAGAATTGGAGAAAATATTCACAAACTATATATCTGATAAGGGGCTAATAACCAGAATCTACGAAGAACTCAAACAAATCAGCAAGAAAAAAAAATCAAACATCCACATTAGAAAGTGGGAAAAAACATGGAATACTACTCAGTCATGAAGAAGGATGACTCAATGCCTTTTGCAACAATTTGGATGGAACTAGAGACCATTTTCTTAAGGGAAATATCCAAAGAATGGAAAAACAAACACTACATATACTCACTATTAAATTAGAACTAACTGGTGAGCACACACGTGCATAGAGGGAATTAAGGCTCAATGGAAATCCAGCAAGGGGGAGGAAGGGGAGGGGATGGGCAATAACCTACTTAATGGGTACAGTGAATACTATATAGGTGATGGGTACACTTATAATCATGGCTCAAGTATTATAAAAGTAATCCATGCAACCAACAATATTTGTACCCTTGTAATACTTTGAAATTTTTTAGAAAATGAGAAAAAAAATTTAGTAACATAAATATTCAGTCACTTGGGAAACTGAGTTTCAGACAGGGGAGTTAGTCTCTGGGGAACTGCAGGAAAGTGCAAGATAGAGCCAACAGTTTAATATTAAGTTAATAAACTTCTAGTCAGCAGCTCCTTAAAATCAGCCTCTGTATCTCACAGCAGAATTTGTTCCCAAAGCCAGTGCTGAGCTCCATCTAGAAACAGGAATTACAGAGGCTCAGCTGTCAGAGTAAGAAGGGTTGGGAATTGGAGAAGGGTAGGAGACAGGCAATATGCTGATTGCGAATCTGGAAACACCAAACAAAACTCATTTCTAAATAAAATTTTCATCTTACCCCTAATCCCCAGCATCTTTGACCCATTCAGAAGTTGGACTCCCTTCAATCAAAACATAGCTTATTTCATGTCGTCATAATTAAATATTTGGAGAATAGAGGGTGAAAGGAAAGAATTCTCTATTATCTGTCAAAATTGCATGATGTCCTGAAAGGGAATTATGAATTATAAGGACTTGCTTCTAGCTATTGTTCGTCACTTTATTTTTATTCCACATCTGTGAATTCTGAGGCTGCTTTTTCGGCTCTGGGGTGACTAGATCTTGGATTGAATCCCATCACAGAATGACCTCCATCCAGTAGAAACTACTTCAGTAGTATACATTTATCTTAAAATACTACTTTAGCACATTTCCCTGATCAAGCTCATGTTTTCCACTCTAAGAAAGCCATTACCCTCATTCATCTTCAGACACCACCATGATCATGAAACATGTTGGTAACCAGAACATCCCTCTAATCCAGTCTAGGGTGATTTGGGAACACTTGCCCCACAAAAATTGTTTTCTATTTTGTTCTGTGGATCTGGAACCACATCAGAAGTTCCTTGGAAGTTATTCAGGTCAAGATCAGTTTTAAGAAAGGTATTTGCTTGTAATCTGCCTGACACTTTTCCAATTCACCACGCCTTCCCTTTTGTACTTGCTTTTTGAAAATTCAGTTATTTTAGATGCAGCAGTTAGTGACATGGTAATGCACTCATTCTGATGACCATGCCAAATCAATTTTTAGTGCTGAAGTTACACAAGTTTAGTAAAAGTTGCCACATTAGTTTTGGTAATTTATAACAATTTTTTCTTTGGTTGGCAACTCTTACAACAGCCATTGGCCAAAACCAGTCAAGTTGAATTGTGTCCATTTCTATGCCTTCTAAAATGTCTGTGTGCCCAAGTTTTTAATTATGTAGAAATGTGGAAAGATCTACAAACACAAACTAAGAGATCTCTTAGCATTTAGGAACCAAAGCAAAGTAAAAGTTAGTTCTATATTCCAAAGCATAGAATTTCAATTCTTGTCACACTGAGTCACAGAAAGATGTAATCATCTAGTTAGCCTATAATAGCTTCTATTTTTAGCACTTGATTTCAGCTCTAATATTACACCTTCCTAAATTTCTATAGTTAATATATTAACAATATATAATTGTTTTGAAGTACTCTAATCTTCATTGGAAAGTCTATTACTACATGTAACTTAATCTAAGTTTGAACATTGCTGTTCAATAATGAGAAAAATAATTTTTATTATAAGACTTGTAATTATAGAACAGTGCTTATCTAACAGGTTGTCATACTTTATGGAGATCAATTGTCCTTCACTATCTCTTTCTAATTTTAAGTGTAATTTCATGTAGCAAACTTGCAAAAAGAGAATAAACAAAAAAAGTAGAGTTACTTCATATTTAAAGCAGTAAAAAAATTGCCATTTAACACTTGCATTTAAAATAATATAAACATTTTCCAAATCATACATGTATGTATTATTAACCATATGTAGTAGTTCCTTTCCCCTTAGGTAGGTATGTCCCTTTTTCAGTGGTCAAGTCAACTACACCCAAATTTAGAGAAGCATTTGGAAGTGTCAAACCATTAGAATTTGTCTCAGATGAGACAAACACAAACATCTACGGCCTTTTGTCTCTGTGTAGAGGCCTAAATCTTTCACTGATGTTTTCTAGTGTCTCATTTTTGTTGTTTACCATTATTATTATTATTCTCCAGAGGTAACCAACAGTTGTATTGCTAGCTGCTCTCCTTGAAAGCCACATGCCAGTTGACACTTTAGTCGGATTTTAATAACCCCAAATGGTCCTCTGATTTTGGGAAGGACCCAAATGGGCACATTTCCACACATGAGATCAAAGGAAAAAGCAATTTGCTCTTTACTGTACAGGTATCAAACATCTTTCATTGGCATAATGTTTCCAAGACTTAAAAATGTAGCTAACTCCTTTTTCTCCCCTTTAGAGCTTGTAAGAGTAAGTAAAATAAGGTAATATTTTGAAACTCAAAGATAGCAGTTTGACAGCAATGCCAGATACTGAATTTTACAAATAAGTTCAAAGACATAATAGCCGTGTGAACAGATTATCATGCCCTCCATAAATTAGCACTAAGTCTTTTTAATGTACTAAGGAGCTATTCATACCATAGAAACAACATGGTGCCTGACCTTGGGGAGCTGGTCTCAGACAATGTCTTTGAAGTTATTTCATTCTTGTTCTTACTTCAAGTATCTTAGACATGTGTCTTTATATAGTCCCCTTGAGGGTAGGGACCATATCTGAATTACTCCATGTGTTGCCTGACGCAGAGAACGCTGAAGATTGAAAGATGGATATTATGTGTAAAAAATAAATCATTAAATTTTGTGAGAATACAGAATCATTTTGTTTCTCTTCTGCTTTTTCATTACAAAAGGCTTAGATAAATTCTTGCTAACTATAAAAATTAAAAAATAAGTATATACAATAAAAACTTCTCCCTTCTCCATTGGAGATTCTATTAGCAGTTTGCTACATAGCTCTGTTTTATACCTACATTCTTGATTTTAGTCCCATGCAATTAAAAGAATTAGGCTGTCAGCATTCATGGTCACTGGATTTATATAAGATTGAGCTTTATTTAGAACTGCCTTATCAAACCATTAACATTTTTAGGAAACAGTAGTTTAAGCAGCGTTTTAATCTGCAGTGTGAACGTTCCTATTCTTTCTATCTTGGTATTGAATTCTGCTTATACTCAGCCTTTAATTCATATTTTACCATCAGCATAATGTGGGCCGGGAGCATTGGCTTAAGCCTATAATCCTAGCACTCTGGGAAGCCGAGGCGGGCGGATCGCTCAAGGTCAGGAGTTCGAAACCAGCCTGAGCAAGAGCGAGACTCCATGTCTACTATGAATAGAAATAAATTAATTGGCCAACTGTAAATATATAGAAAAAATTAGCCGGGCATGCTGGCCCATGCCTGTAGTCCCAGCTACTCGGGAGGCTGAGGCAGAAGGATTGCTTGAGCCTGGGAGTCTGAGGTTGCTGCGAGCTAGGCTGATGCCCCGGCACTCTGGCCTGGGCAGCAGAGTGAGACTCTGTCTCAAAAAAATAAATAAATAAATAAAAATAAAAAGCATAATGTGTAAGGTTGCTGCCCACAAAGAAATTTGCGGTCTGAATCTAGACAAGATCCAATAACATAAGGTAAGGTAAAATATACTTGCCAGTCTAACAAAAACATACTGGGTGTGCAACATATGCTGGCTCCTGTGCTAACCTCTGTTGGTTCAGGTCTCTGGCCTCTGTTAATGAGGAAGAGAGACCGGGACGCCGTCAATACAATGTATATTACCCTGTGTATCCTGACTCTGTTCCCCACTGCTCATGCTGGAGCCCTAACTCTGTGCTAGTATTACAGGTCCTCCCCAACAGTGGTTTCACATACGCTGCGGGGCAAGGCTGCTCCTGTAGGCTCAGTGCTGCCCCAATACAGACGGCCACCTCTGATACTGCAGATGCCCCAGGCACAAACCATGGAGACTCTCCCACTGCTCTGCCTGACACACGCCCTCAGGTTTCCAAATCAGCACAATTCCGTGTGCAGAGACTTACTCTCTTCCTTTGTGTAGTCTCAGTCTCAGGGTTTCCAAAGCCTGGGATCCAGTGAATTATATTGTTTAGTAAAACGCTTTTTTCAGCTTTTACTTATAGTTACTTGGATTACCATGGAACTCAGGGAATCTCTCCTTCTAAGAGGCGAGGCTAAATTGTATCTGAAATTGAGTAGAAGACACAGCTTGGGTTCTTTCCCGGGTGGCTGCTAGCCCTCATAATTAAACAAGCATGGCAGAGATGCCTGCCCATCATTGCATTACACAGGCCCACTCATTACTGAATCCCTCAGCTCAAACCTGGGATCCTCCCACTGGAAGATGCACTCCTCTTCCATCTGCCTTCTTTCTCCTGCCCCTGGGAGATTCTGAATAGAGAAAAACAGTTGCAGCTAGGATTTAAACATCATGGACCATGGTAGGATGAGTATCACCACCATCGGCCGCCCCTCTATTCTCCCCAACTCCCCCCCAACACACACACACATAGAGGACAGAATTGTGGGAGAAAGAAGCAAATCCTCCTGGAAAAGCAAGGTATTCATTTGGAAAGAAAGCCAAAGTAACCTTCACTGATGATGGTGGTTGTTTAAGAAATCTTGTTTACCGTGGAAAAAAGGTTCCCAACGGAACAACTGAGAGATGTAAGCACCGGAAGAGGCATCTGGAGCCAGGGAAGAAGCACAGAGTTTGTGACAAGTAACGCTTCTCTGGTAGGCTGATGGCAGACTCAAATTATGACGAATCGTGATGGTAGACCCAATTCATATCGACAAATAAATATATGGATACTGAAAGTCTCCTGTCCTCACTGTTTTATTTTTCCTTTCCAAATGGTCTTGACTATTTTCCTACACTTATTCTTTAAGATGTGTTTTAGAATTTCTTTGTCATGCTTCCCCCAAATCCTGCTGTGATTACAACTGAAATAGCACTTTAGTTAACTTTGGAAGATTTGACATGTTATGTCTTTGCATTTGTTCATGTATTTTATTAATGTCTCATTAAACTTTTGATATATATTCTTTACCTGCATCATTGTTAAACTTAGCAAAGTTGTTTTTAGTATTGTAAAGGGATTTTTTTCCTAATATATTTTTTACTAATTATCGATAGACTATAGAAAAGTTAGACAAGGTTTAAATATTAATTTTTTTAGTATCTAATTATTTTTCAGTAGATTCCTTTGGGTTTTCAGGGTAAACAATCATATAGCTACACATAATTCCTTGGTAATTTCCTATAATGAAATATTTCATGATATTGAAAAGTTTTACATTCCCAAAATAAATTTTTTGTGCTAGTGGTACAGCATATAATACTGCCAGATTTTTTTAAATGCTCCTAGGTTCAATTCACAATAGCATTTTAGAACGATTTTTTATATCTACATATTGACAAATCAAAATTGAAATAATTCTCTCTATATCAACTTGTCAGCTTTCAAGATTCAATATCAGGTTGGTAATGACTTAAATATGAATTAGACAACATCATTTTTGATAACTTCCTGCAAAATAGTTTTCAAAGGAAACCAAGTGAATTAAATGTTGTTGGGCTGATCACTGACATGGGCATATAGGATTCAATCCTGAAGAACGTAATAGGAACATTGGCACAGTGGGAGGCATTAGCCTCGCTCTCAGAAGCTGAGGGAGACCCCATTTTCCTGTCTTCCTTTCTCAGAGATCAACGTAGCGATCTCTAAAAATAGAAAATGAATTATCAACCTTCCCAATGAGATCTGAGGAACTATTGATGCTACTCCCAAATGGAATCTATGTGCTTTGGCAAATACACTGGAGATATGTACTTTTGTATGTCCCATTTGTGGATCACATCTAAGATTGCCATAAGCATCTACACTAGTTTTATCCAACATTTGTAATGCAACAATTAAATTCAACTCTAAAATCACACAAATATTAAAACAATGTTTAAAGAACTATAACCTTTTGCATTGGGATGGACCTTTGTCTACTTTACATGTAATTAGTATGCAGACCATCAGGCACTTGCATGAGCCAGAACTTAAGATAAAATTATATAAACAAAATTAGCCTTATTTTGGCTTGGGAACACTGGAATAATATTATTTCAAGGTTGAATGTTATATTTATGCTTAAGTGTTTCCTTAAATAAACTTCCTGAAGAATGTTCACTAATCTTGCTATAAGTGAGTGCAAACCTCCTCCAAAATGGACAAAACCTTCAGGAAAACATTGGCGCACCTCTCCTGCCCATCATTTTTAGAGTTATGTATAACCAAACAAGGGTGGAAAGAGCTGCACATAACAGAAACGTGCAACCTTGAGACCTGGAATATTAATCAGTGGTTAACTGCAAACTGAGCTCTAAATTACAATCCATAGGGATTCCTTACCACAATCTGCTGATTTCACTGGATTTCTTAAGAGTCACTCGATCTGAGGGCCTGATCAGGAAAAGTCAAACCTCCCATAGCTATAGGAAAACAATTCATTTCTTTGGGGTTAGCAGAGTATAATTGGTTTTAAAACACGTTATGGTTATGTTTTTTCTTCAAAATCTGAAAAGGTTCAAAATTTTTATGATTATAAATTAATTCACATTCATTTTATTAAAAAAAATCAATGTATTCTTGTACATTTAAATGTATTCTTTACATTTAAAATCACCTATAAACCTACCAAAAGGTCACTATTAGTAACATTTTGGTGTAGATCTTTACAGATTTTCTATACAAATAACTCTTCTAAAAGGGTTTATACTCACTTACAATGTCACTAAAAATACTTATCTCACAAATAGATACCACGTAATTTTTTAAAAATATTCTGGTTTTCTTTTGGAACTATTTTCATTGCACTCTATTATATGGGCTCAAAAAATATGTACCTAAATAATTATATGGCATTCAAAAGAATATTTAAAAATCTATGCAGACTAGTATTGCTTCCATTAGTAATCAATAATGAATAGCTTATGTGTCCAAATATTGATAGAAAAAAGTTTTATAATATTATTAAAATAATGAAATTTATAATTTGTTACTCATTTATAAAGATACCCAAGACATCTTTACCAACACTTTCTCCCCTTTCTTCCTCTCTTTTCCTACTTCTAAACCTTCCCTCCAATCTCTCCTTTCACCCCCACCTTGCTCCTTAGTGCTAACAACTTGAATTTTCTATTAACCTGATGATTAAAGCTGATAATTATAGTATTTCATCAGGACAACTTTTGTAAAATGTGCAAAAGGCTATAAATATAGCTTCTTCGGATGGGTGTGCACATATATTCATAAAATAACCAGGAATAAAATCACCAGAAACTAGTAATACATGTTGCTTCCAGGGAGGGATTTGAGTAACCAGGTGTGTGGAGCAGAAATAGGAAGGAAACTTTTTTCTTTTTAATTATTATGAGGACATAATAGTTGTATATATTTATAGGGTACATGTGATGTTTTTATACAGGCATACAATGTGAACTAATGAAGGTATTAATTGGGGTATCCATCACTTCAGACATTTATCGTTTCTTTGTGTGAGGAACATTCCAATTCCACTCTTCCAGTTATTTTAAAGTGTACCCTAACTTATTGCTGGAATGAAACTTTTTATTATATACCCTTTTATGCTTTATGAATGCTTTTTAATACTACTTATTCAAAAAATTTTTAAAGATAAATTCATATTTACATACATATCTACAAATACACAAAAGTAATAGCTTAATAAGGCATAGGCTTCTCCCCAGATTCCATAACTTCCTAAGTGCCTAGAGAAATGAAACCATTATCTGCAATGGTGTTGGCTTATGGGTCTGCAATGGAAAAATATTTTTTCTTTTCTCTGAAAATAGTTTTCGTTGCTATTTTATACAAGGGCGCCATGACAGGTTTAGAGCACCATGTTTGAGTCAGTGACCTGGTAAAGGCACACCAGTGCCTTCTCTATTGCGGTGCTGGGTCCAACCGTATGCTAGTGTGTCTGGCCTAAACACAGACACACACACATGCACACGTAGCAGTGTGGTAGAGAAATCATCTGAGACTGTTTTTTAGCTGCTTTGGGGACAGCTGCCCTCCGCTAAGAAAAGTAACAGCAAGTTGAATTTCAACTTTGGTCTTTTTTGAAGCATAAGTTACCCTAGTTCTTGGTTATGTAAATCTTATTCATGCCCTTTGGGCAACATCTGTGTGGCAGAGATGCTGTTCAAGTATGAGAGTTAGTTTTATTGCTCTATGCAGAGCTCAAATGTTCTTGATTTTGCCTCACTATTTTCTTGCTCTTTATTTGCAGGTAGTGAAATCAAACTTGTCCAAAGAATATCACGTTATTAAAATGAAAAGATCAAGGAATCACATTGTGGGAAAATATTTCAGCAACCAAAGCAAACAACAAGACTCTGTTACAAGTTTTCAATCACCGTATCATGTCAGAGGTCCTATAAATCAGGTTTGTTCTGAAATCCTTCTCAGTAGGATGTGTGCGAGAAAAAGAACTATGTAAGCTCTCTGCAGGAGAACTGAATGCAGGGTTGGAGACAAGGCTCTCACCTGGGCAATGGTCTAGGAGCCAAACATTGTGCATCACAGGCCTTTTGGATTGATCACACACACTCGTGCACACCGACACAGACACGCACACCAATGCACACATAGCTAAAACAAAGTAGTAGTAACACTTCTTACAGCTTTATAAAGTCAAGGTGTGAACTTCAACACCAGTTCATTTCCGAGTGTAAGACAGACCTAGAAAAAGGTTACTTGAAGTATAATTATAACCCAGAACCACTGTGGGCCAGGTGTTGCATTGTATTAATAAAGAGAAATAAAAACACTTGAATTATGTGAAAAACAGGATAGCGCTCTTTAGTTTTGTTACCATTTCCATAAGTACATTATTGAAAGAGGGAAAAAGCAATTACATTCCACTTGCAAGTAGAGGTTGTGCTTATGTTTCTTACCAGGAGAAAATGTGGTGTTTATGATGGCCTAGGCTTGGTGAATCTAACGCTTATGAGAAACATTTCTGCCTATACTTTTTAAATTTGATTACTGAAAGGAAAAGAACAGGAATGCTTCACAAGGGAATTTGAAGAGATGCTATGAGAGAGATATAAACGAAAATATTTTTTATTTAAAACACCAATATATTTAACTTTGCCCTCCTTGTTTTTTCCATAAACATTCCCTCCTCATCCTGTCTGTGAATTTGGATGGGTGAGTGCAGTCTAAATTGAAGGAATACATAGTTTTAAAGTAAGGGACAAAATATAGTTCCTCTTGTATTACTTTAGTATGTTTCATTGATGCTATTACTTAAGAAAGCTTTTTTTTGCCATTATAACCCTATGTAACTTAAAATTACAATTACATTTTATGTAAATATTTTGCAAAGGATTATGCATTTTCAAATGCATAGGCATATTTTGCTGAAAGCATTTGTATATGTCCACAAATAGAATTATGTTACTAGTATCTATATTTTGATTTTCCAGAGCAACTGTATCTAATCCAAATTTAGAGTAGGCATAAAATTACTTTTCAATTAAAATTGTGGCATACATATAAAACATGCCTAATTCTGGTATTTAGAACTTTCTCTTCTATCTCTTTAGGTTCAGAATGTTAAATTTCTTTATTATACAAATGCTTTGTGGTGAGATAACGTCTCACAGTTACGATGGCTTTTAAAGGATTATTTTTCTTTTTGAGAAAAAAAAATGGTAAGAAGATTAATTCAACACATGGCTGAAATTACCAAATGCACAAATACCTCAATTTCACTACCAGACAAAAAAAAATTATTTTGATTGATCAATTCCTTAGTATGAATACCCACTTCCTTTAAATACTCTATTTTTATATATATTTTTATATGAAGATAAACATGAATTTATATTTAACTATCTTAAATTATATTTACATAAATGCAAATATCACTTGATATAAAAAATACAGATCTGCATCTTACAGATGATAGATTTTTAAAAGAATGGTACAGAATTCACTTTAAATATGAAAGCTTTTTCTAGCATCTACACTTTCACGCAAGCATCATTTTTAGGTTTTCAGTGATTTTTTTTTAATTATATAAAACACTGCCAATTTATACAGCCTCTCCGTCATGCTTTAAGTTATTATATACTCTATAACAGTGGATATTTCTTGTAATTTACTTTCAACCTAATTGTAATAACCATCCGACTGAGGTTAGTCTGGCATTCACCTCTTCAATGTTGAAATAATAATGGGTTTTAGAAACAATTGTAATAATGTCATTAATAAATGCCTTACTGGTAATAGTCTGTGTTCAGAGAGTATCTTTTATTTTCCTTTTTACTGGAGATGTATAACCATTCAGTGACCACTTGGCAGGGATATTACCGTGTGGATTCAAGTATTGGAGTGTGGTTAAACAGGATTAACTAGAGAGTTCCTTCCAACCCTGATATTCTCTAAGTTTATGATCAGATGAACTCCCTGTTACAATCACCAAAGTTTGTGAACATAATGTACTCTAGTGACAAGCTTTTTTCTTTTAAAGATAAGACACTCAAATGCTAGGAATCATTTTAATTACTTCTTAATTGAAGCTACATTTTACATAGGCGTGTGTGTATGTGAGTGCAGATGTGTATTTGTATCTGTTTAGTAAATTCCTAATGTCAGTGGGAAACAAAACAGGAGTAGGCATTTTAACATTTTTAGGTGTGAAAGTTATAGGAAGTGTATTATTTTTGGTAAGAATTTATTAGTGTCCAATCCAAACTAAACAAAAGACAACATTTATTAAAAGTCAAGAATAACTGCATAAACATTTCCAAGCATCACTGTTGACACTGTGTGTGGGTGTGGGTGTGTGGGTGTGTGTGGAGGTGCGTGTGTTTAAAGGCACAGGGTACTATTTGCCAAGCCACCCAAGCAGGCAAATAAGATCCTGCATAGACATGAAAAAGAAGGGCTCACCATTGCCTGCTGATCGGATTTGCGTTTGGGTCACTCCATTTTCTTTGTGTGAGTTGCCCATGTGCCTAGCAGTCTTCTCTACAGAACAGTGATTCCCACTTAGAAAGTGTTAGAAGAAATTACTGATTTTTAAGATGGACACAGTTCCAGTGGTGTTCATAGGAGGAAAAAAAATAATGCTATTCTGCCTCTGAAGTTACTTCTTTTAGTTCCATTTCACTGAACAACTCCAAGAAGAAATACAGAAATAGGTCAAAAATTATGTAACCCAATAAGAGTTATTTCAAAGCTGTAATGCTTTGGCACAGGAGGTGGGGTGTCTAATGCAGTATTAATAATAAGGTTAAGAGCCTAGATAGCTAATTAGGGTTAGGATCTCATTAAATATTGTCTTCATGGCTCCTTCATTTGAACATAAGACTGAAACAGTCAATATCTAAAATTTTTCTCGGAATTTTCATCTTATAAAGAAATTTCATCAAAATCAGTGGCTATGATTATTGTATTTAAAATAAACAAACATATTAATAACTAAGTTCATGTGAACTGATAACTTGAAAAACATATACCTAAGTATAGAACAATAGCACAGCAGATTCCACCACTTTGGATCACAGAATAATTGCTCTGAAAATGCTACTGTAGTTTATTTGAATGAGTATTTAAAGTTTAAATGATTTTGATCACTCTTGCAAACTAAGGCATTTTGATAGGTCACTTCAGCTTAAGGGGACGAACCAAAAGTTGTCAGAAACCCCTAAAGACCTACAAAAGACAACAGGATACTGCCAGCGCCTACAAACTAGATTTTATATTTGGCAGGGCTTCCAAGGTTTCAACTGTCAAAGAGCCTTTTATCATGTTTTTATTGCTGCAGTAACTGCTATTATCAACGTCCATATTTCTTTTATGATTCATTCACTGGGTGTACAGGGCTGCAGAACTCATTTTTTTCTGACTGATATAGACCATGCAGTCCTCCTAAAATGGTATTCCATTTGTTTTCTTTATGTTTGCTGAAATAGAAAGAATTTGCTTTATGGCTCTATTAAATGTCAGATCACTATGCTTTAACACATTTGATATACAATCAAAATATTAATTCTTAAAACTTATCAAGAGTATTTTTAATATTTAAGTCTATTTTCAATGTAAATAAATACTTAAACACAACTAATAGTAAGGATACTAAGGACAACATAAAAACAGCCACTTTTAGAGGAAACACTGTAAAGGATTCCTACGGGGTAGTAATATTTAAGTACGTTAGATTTTGAATTTGATTTATGCTGACTGACATTTTCTCCCAAGTCTGTAGCATTCTTTGCAAAGAACTGTTTTCATTTAGTATTTTAAAGTCTTTTTCTCTAAGCCTTTTTGTAATATATCTGGGGAAAATGTTGCATTATATATTGGATTATGAGTAGACATTTAATATCTCTAACCAAGATATTTTCTTTTTTTTCAAGATATTTTCTTAGATGATTTATGTGTAGCATCATATGATTCTTTTTTATTATATTAACTAAAAAATTATACTTTTTATTACATGAAAATGTAATTCCTATGAAATCCATAAAATGTTCAGATATGCTTTAAGAGCAAAGTAATTAAGATAGATTGGTGGTATGTCAGGATTCAGAATTAACATGGTTTCATAAAGATAAATATATTTAATTGATTCTTTACTATATAGTGACTTACGGTTGTCTGGTGAATGCACCAGTTTGATGCAGCTTTTAGTGCTAAGCTAAACAATTTAATAGTGAGGGTGTGTGATTTATTTATTCATTTTGCTCAATTGTATTTCCACTTTCTTTTTTTATGATAAAATCTGTTCAAAATCTGTAGATTGAAATCTCAGTGCTTGGCATTAAGATCAATATTTTAATTATTTTTTACAGTCTTTAATTTATTAGGTTCATAATTTGCCTGCTTTTAAAATTAAATCATTAATTTGAATATTAGAAAAAAATTAAAAGCATTAAAATAAAGCAAGCAAAATGTTGTAACTTGTAATGTAACCATACATCCACCGACCTCTATGTAGATCTAAGAGGTTGTTTGGTTTCCAGTAGATCTTTAGATTTTAATAGTTGGAGACCTGGGATTCAGAATTGTTGTAAATACATGGATGGTACCAAATGCCAACAGTGAATCAAACAATCAAACACAGCCTAGATTAGTCCATGAGGCCCACCACAATCAGAGCAGGGTTGAAAGGGAGACTATAGCATAAGCCTTCACTCCAGGAGAGACTCCTTCCCCACTGGGTTCTGGGATGGATACATATCATAAGCACTTTCCAGCTGCCTTTGACAGTTCTTGGACATATCTTCAAACCTCTTCTTCATGTATAAGTCACTTAGAAGTGTCTAATTCCCAATGAAAAAGTAAATAATAATTTTGTTTTTAATAGACTAAAAATGATAACCTGGATTAGCCAAATAGCAGGTGAATGTGACTCTAATGATACATTCTTATTTATAGTCAGGAAAAACAGGAAATGTACTCTAATCATCAATATATTATAGTATATCCTCTGGAGAACTTGAAATAGCAACCCATTTTTTACTAAATTGTTTTTTTCACCTAAGGGAGTGTTCATCTACTGTGACGATTCCTGCTTGCCTTTGCCTTTGAAATGAAACTTACGCAGTATTTTTCTGTGTACATTTAATGTGTAATACAAGATACATTTTAAAGTTTACATTTTTATGTTCTCTTCCTTGCCTTAATTACATGTAACATGAAGCTTATGTTTTAATGGGCATGAGCTCTCTAGTTTTACAGTATCATAAAAAGAGTTTACGAGCCTTTTGTTAAAAATCAGTGCCTATGTCATTGGCAGGGCATGGAATTATTTGCAGCTACTTCTACTTATAAGACACAATTTTGTCTGAATTAAGAATAGTGTGTGTGTGTGCGGGGGGAGGGGAGGAATTGAAACAGTGCCCTTGCAGTATAAAATCAGGTTACTCATCAAGTGGCACAGGTTTGGGTCCAGCCACATGTGCATCCCCACTGGGGAAAACCTGGTCTCTGTTCACACTTGTCTCTAAAGAATACCCATTTCAGTGTTCACATTAGTTATGCAAAATCAATGGCATGTTTTTAAAAGGGTGTGGATACAACCCTTAGCACAAATTATTCCTGCCAAGAATAGGAATAATTTCAATAGGATGGAGTTTCCAGGGCCATGTTATTGGTAAACAATCAGAACTCTCCCTTGGCCACCTATCTTATAAATAAATTGACAACTTTCATGAATTATTTATGGATTCTGAGATGAGGCTGATACAGACATCGCATCTCAGTTTCTTATTTCCCAGAAGAATGGGCAATCTCAAGGGGGCGATTGGCTTAAGCGGTGTTTTTCTGTTTCCTGAGGTCATCGTAAGTCTTTGAAGTACTGAGTTTCCTGCAGTCGATTTCTCTTCCAGTAGTAGCATCCCTGGACAGTCATCTTCGGTAAACTGTTACAAAATACAGTGAAAATAAATGCCTTCCCTTCACCACTGATCATGGACTTGTTATGCGGCCTCTGTAGACAAGAAAATCAAAACTGTTGGGCCAAAACCAAGCCTCCTCTGGTTTTTGTCTGGGCAGAGTGTGTGTCAAATAAAGAACTTTAAAACAGGAATTCTGGATTATTTCAAACAACAAACTCATTTGTGCTGTATAAATACATACACTTGTGTATATATATATATATAAAATGTGTGCGCACACACCACAAAATAGATAATAAAGTACCAAATAATCTTATATCCATTGAATTAGTTCTTTAAAACACTCCTTTTATTTTTGATTTGTAGCAGTATGTTAAACCTTTAGAATAACAGGTTCTATATCTCTGGATGCCTGTGCCAGGTGCTCGTCTGGACATGCGGGGAATGTGGCGCGAGGCCTCTGCCAGGCAGCGGCAGAGCCGGGAGGGACTGCTAGGGGAGACGTCTGCCAGATGCTTCTCTCTCGGGAGGTGACAAGTGACCAAGTTGCCAGAAATCACCAAAATGAGAAGATGCTAGGAAATACTGTACTGCGGGGTCACGAGGGCTCCAACCTTTAAAGCTAGAGAGAAACCTGGGGCAACAAAGAGAGCTGGGCCTCTCCGTGCCCTGCTGAAAGTAAACGGATCAGCAGAGTTCGATTGCGGGAGTCACTCTTGGTGGGGATTCCTGCCGCGAGCTTGGTGTCTTTGCCCTCTTCTCCACCTCAGCTTTCCTGGCTGCCTCTGATCTCGTGGGGCCTGCCCGTGGGCAGGTGCTGAGACAGACGCCTGAGGGGAGAGACTGAGTCAGGTAAGACACCAGCTCATTATGTTAAAGCATAACTTCCTCCCCGCAAATCTAATCTCTATCAGGCCTCCACCCCCTTAGCTGGATTTATTTCCCCTTTTTGTGAATTCCATGGTCCCTGTGTCCATCTCTGTCGTTGCTTTTTCATAGCAAATGTCACTATCTGTAATCACCTATGTGTACCCTATTCCACTAAAACTGAGCTTCTCAAGCTTAGATTGACCCTTTCATTCTTCTACTATAAGAGGTCTTATGTAGAGGAGAGGCTCAGCAAATATTGTTCTCTCACGCTCTTTTCTCTGTCCACTACTTCTCAGCTTAGGTGTCATCTCCTCTAGGAGTTTTTCTCATTCCCCAAGCGCTGATCAAAGTATCCTTTCTTTGCATTCCCTTGGCACTCCCTGCTCACCGCTAGCCCAGCCTTATTTCTCTCTTTGTCTGTTTAAGTGTGTACTCCCTAGAAAGTAAACTCTGTGAAGAAGGGACTGAGTTTTTTTCTTTGGTTGGCTGTGCTTATTTATTATTTATTTTTAACTGTTTTATTGAGATATAGTTTACCTACCATGAAGTTCATTCATTTAAAGAGTATAATTCACTGGTTTTTAGTGTATTTACACAGTTTTGCAACCATGATGGAAATCTGGCTTTAGAATGCTTTTATTGTCCCCAAAAGAAACATAGTAGGCACTCCTCACCCCTCCCCTCCTCCATTCCCCAACCCCTACACATTGGCAATGACTGATCTACTTGCTGTCTCTATGGGTTTACCTATCCTGAATGTTTCGTATAAATAGGACCACACAATCTATGCTTTTTTTATGGCTGGTTTCTTTCACTTAGTATTATTGTTTTAATCTTTGCATTCTCAAAGAATGAAAAGTTTAGAAGAAAAGAAGTTTAGAAAATAAATGCCTAGCACAGGAAAGACACTCAATGAATTTTTATAAAATGAAAAACAAATAAACACACAAACTCTAGCATCATCTGGGGTTAGAAATTGTGCTCCAAATAGAAGATGTCTAAAAAGCTTTGACAAAGCATCACGTTAGAAATAGCATCATCACTTCCTAATACCCTCTTTGGTGAGTACCAATTGTTTGTTCCCACTGTGCCCCATGGACTAAAGTGGAGGTACAGAAGAAGTAGTTGGGGTGGGGAAGGTGTGAGCTACATACAGAAGTCACCCTCCTGGACTCAGTGTGGAGGCTATTGGGAACTTAGAGCTGTGACAACAGGTGCTGGTCCCTACGGCTTGCAGTTCACACAGGCCTAATGTGCTCCAGGCCTCCTCTTTGCTGTACCCTGACTCCATGCTCATCTCAGCAGGAGAAGATGCCCTCTCCACCTTATCAAAGCTGGAAAGGGTTTGATGATGCCCATGTCCAAATGAATAACACGTCATACTGCAAGCCCTCACAAGGGGACTGAGGTTTTAAGAGAGGACAAACTAAGAGATTTTTGGTTGTAGAAGTTCAGGTATCAACTAGCCAGAAAAGGGGTTATTAGAGGAAGACAGATATATCACATAACTTATCAGAAAGACTCTGCCATTTCCACACCAAGAATTGAGACTCTATGCTGATGCCCATTCCAAGCTATCAGCTAACTGGAGCCTTTAGCATATAGGAAGATGTCTGTGCAGGGTCTTCCCTCTCAGCATGCATACCAGTGGGGGGCATGGCTTCCAATCCATAGAAATATTTCTACTCGCTTCCTTTGTCTACCATACTATCATCAAATGCAATATTAATGTAGCATCAAAATTCATTTTCATGTCATAAATCTTCCTTTAATTTTATATATAATAAGTGCTTACAGATGCAAATCATGTTTAAATAGAAGGACATAATGGTTAAAAGAAGTATTGGCCATATTGTAGTAATTTTGCGAACAGCTGTTTCAAGTTAACATATATGTATTCCCAGTCTTGTGTATATGAGATACAAGTTAATGTCAACAGTACATTAACAATGCAACTGAATTTAATTATGGAATTGAAAGTGCTATGGGTAGAGAGATCACATTTTCACCAAAAAACATAGGTAGGGAGACATCTGTTTCTGGTGAGTTTCAAATAGGTACTTGCATCTTTTACACTCACAAATTCTATCGTTTTTTTCAACAATGCATTAACTAAAAAATTTCTCTGCATATTTTTTCCTAAACCAAGATGGCAGATATATTCTTCAGCAATTTAATTTTATAAGTAGCATTATATATGACTTTTAAATAAGAATATGGGAAGTATAAAGAGGACTGCAAAGCATGAAAATGATATTCATACTTTTGCACAAAGCTATATCTGGAATTAAGGGCAAAAAGAAAGCTTTCTTGCTTTGTTTCCAAATGGCTCCCCACTGTGCTCACAATTCTTTATGTTACTACATTCTACTGTTTGAAACCCTTTCAATTAGTGAAATCACTTAAATTAACCTCTAAGGTCTCTTAAGATGCTAATATCCTTGGGAGGATTGGGGCTATTAGACATTTACAATATGAGTGAATTCAATCACATTGTTGTTCTCCGAACAGCTGGCTAAATTCCATGCACTGAGTAAATAAGGGGGATAAGGCAACTTTGAAAGGAATCCCGTTGGGAAGAAGATTCTGTGAGAGAAAGGGGAGCTTGAGAAGTGGAGGGGCAGTGCTTCCTGTGGGTCACTGTGACCAAGTGCCATACTATGCCAAGTTCACCTCTGAAGACTGCACTTTAAAATCACTTACAGTTGAGCAATGGACTTGGCATAGCACCTTTGGGGAACTGCTAAAATAATTCAAATTATTTACCTGGAAAAGTGAAAACTTCAGAGATGACCTAATTGGGCTATTCTTTTTACCGGTTGTTTTGCATTTTACCACATCAGCATAGTCAGAAAAACCTAATAAACACCACATTTCTTGCCCCATCTATCTCTCCGTTTTCTAGTTTTCACCACAGCCCAAAGTGACAAACGATTCTCTTTTATTGCACTGCACTTTCAAGCAGGAGTGCACTGCGTCTAAAAGCAGACCATGCAGAGATTTGCCACAGATGCGAAGCATTGTTGAAATGGAGACAGACACCTGCTTAACTATTGATGGAAATTAAAAGTTTATACTCATCCTTTATTGCTCAGAGAGTTTAAATACTGGAGAAGTGAAATCTGGCTGAGATGCCAACTATCTCAATGGTTGCCAAGACCAACGTGGTTGCTCTGGTGGGCTAAGTGTCCCAAGTTTTCCATGGCATGGAAGCACTCTCATGGCTTCATGAAGGTACCTTTTTCAGATGGAAAAGGGTTTGTTAAGACAAGGGTACAGCAACAACTGTCCTCTCCTTCTAGAATCTCTAAGCAAACTATTACAGATCGTTTATATGAGAACATGATTTAATCAAACTTCTAAGATGTGAATGGTTATGAATAAATACAAGGAACATTTTATTCTGAAAAACCAGGAAGGTTAAAGAACGCAGTGGTAACATTCTATCTTCTACAGGATTTTTAAAATTTGGCTAGACATACCCATTATCTCTGGCCTCCAGAGAGGTAAGGCAGTTTAGTGACCTGAGGATAAACTACAGAAATTTCTATCCTTTTATCCCTGTCACACAAATAAAAACTGTAACTGTTACCTAAACAGAATCTGCCCCACTTTGCCATGTTTATTTCTATGTACTAAACGATGACCACATCTTGAAGATGGGATTCGAACACTTAGAGCACCAATTCTTATGGTTTCAGGAGGATCTTTTACTTATTTATTTGTTTGTTTGTTTGTTTATTTATTTATGGTCTAGAACGCCAGGTGGGAAGGTAAGCCAGTATCGTCCATCAGGCTACAAGAAGGAAGGAAAGAAAAGAAAAAGAGAGGCCCGGCGCCGTGGCTCACGCCTGTAATCCTAGCACTCTGGGAGGCCAAGGCGGGCGGATTGCTCAAGGTCAGGAGTTCGAAACCAGCCTGAGCAAGAGTGAGACCCCGTCTCTACTAATAATAGAAAGAAATTAATTGGCCAACTAAAATATATAGAAAAAATTAGCTGGGCATGGTGGCGCATGCCTGTAGTCCCAGCTACTTGGGAGGCTGAGGCAGAAGGATCGCTTCAGCCCAGGAGTGTGAGGTTGCTGTGAGCTAGGCTGACGCCACGGCACTCAATATCGCCCAGGCAAAAGAGTAAGACTATGTATAGAAAAAAAAAAAAAGAGGAGGTGACAGAACATAAGAAACATAAGAAAAGGGAAGGAATGAGAGCAAGAGAAATGAAGGAAAGAAAGGGAGAGGAGGTTCAGAAACCCTAAAGAAATGGCAGCAGATGCCACTTGTTGTCATG
>CAUYRT010072949.1:0-40569 GCA_963574885.1 Lepilemur ruficaudatus
AAATAAGCACCACATGTACTCACCAGCAAATTGGTTTCACTGATCAACACCTAAGTGCACATATAGGAATATCATTTATTGGGCATCGGGCAGATGGGATGGGGGGAGGAGGGGATGGGTATATACATACATAATGAGTGCAATGTGCACCATCTGGGGGATGGACACACTTGAAGCTCTGTCTCCCAGGGGAAAATGGGAAAAGGCAACGAATGTAACCTAAACATTTGTACCCCCGTTATATGCTGAAATTTTTTAAAAAAAGAGAGATCTCAGGTCATAGGGTGACCCATGTGTCCTAGTTTTCCTGGGACTTTCCCAGTTTTAAATCTGAAAACCCTATATCTTCGGGAAACTAAGACAATTACTCTACCCAGAGATGGCCTCTCCCTTCCTCCCAGTCTGAAGGGATATCAGAACAAGAAATGGGAGTGGATTTCAGAATGATCTCCTACTGTCTTGTCACTAAGCCTGTCTGCCTGCCAACCAGGACACCGTATCTGTCAGGTGAACCTAAAGCTGCCCTTTGAATCCTGGCACAGTATCTATCCATAAACAAATCTGGGTTGGCAAAGCCTGGAAAACCCCAGTAATGGAATGTAGAATAACTGGGGGAAGGGTGCTATTCAGGACGTAGCATTTGACCTGAACCCTGAATGAAGAGGAGACAGGTATCCAAAGTTCTGGGGGGAGGCATTGCAGACAGAAGAAATAGCAAGGGCCAAGGCCTTGAGAGAGGACGAATCGTACAGTGTTGGTGGAAAGAAAAACTGCTCAGCGTGGCTAGAGCAGAGTGAGAAGGAGAAGAGGGACAGGAGGTGAGTTTGTTGGGGTAGGTTGTAGCCAGTCCATATAAGGTCTTGTGAATCTTAGTAAGGAGTCTGGATTTTTTCTTAGTAAAGAGAAGCCATTGGCAATCTTAAGAGAAGAAAGGACATGATGCAGCTTGTGTTGGAAAAGAATCACCCAGGCTGCTGTGGGCAGAATGGACTGTGAAGGGACTGGGGTGAGCCAGAAACCACTCAGGAGGCTCCCACAGTTGGAATCCAACTTGCAGTGTCAGACTGGCAAGAACCCCATGCCATCATCCGAGGGTCCAGTGTGCTGCAGGGAGAAAGTCATAGCTTTTCCTCACCTGTCACAAGGTTCATGGTGCATCCCCCTATAACAAAAGGCAGATTGGCAAAAGAAAAGCATGCAAATTTATTTAATATAAGCTTTACATGACACTAGGGCCCTCAGAGATGAAGACCAAAGAAATGGGGAAACCTTTGGATTTTTACAGACAGTCATGCAGAGGAATGTGACTGGAGGATAAAAGGGTATGATCCAATGGTAACAAACTGGGGGGAACTCAGCAAGGCCTGTTTGTTCAGATTCTTCTTGGAGTTCCTGTGTGACATTCCTTTCCTCTAGGTGTAGGGTGGGCACCTCTCACATGAGGAGGGTCCTATGACCTGCTTCCGGGGAAGGTCAGCTTGGTCTCGTGGTCTGCATCAGGAGAAAAGAGGCCAAGTAAGTGAGAGTGGCCTTCCTGCTTCTATTATTTTCTCAAATGCCAAGTTGCCATATGTTGGGGCAGCATGTCCTGAACCGTATTAATGCATACAAGGAAAGAGGGCTGCCACTAGAACAGCTCCCCCAACATAATCTCACTCCAGTTTTCCACACCTCACTTTATACCTAAGAAGCAGCTCAGTCACTCAGACCGATACCTCACCAAGAGCCAGTGATGATGCCCCTGGAGACAGACAACTATGCCCTTTGGATGCTACCGTTCACATGACTTTACCCTGAAAGCATGCAGAATAGGGACAACTGAGAGAGTGAGATGTGGTTGCAAAACGAGAGAAACAGGAAAACCATGCTCACTTTTCAATGTGCTTTACCCTGAAATGCCCTGGAAGGCACACTCACTGTGCCATCCTACTGGCTTTTCCCCTTTCGTCCAGTCTGATGCTGGAACATCAGAAAACTATTGAAAATTTCTTGCAGAATTTCAGAATGCAACTACGTTGTTCTTAACAAGAATACCAGTGTGAATACAGGACCAGCCGCCTCCACCGGCAGCAGCCGGGGCACATCCTGACATGCCAGGCCACAGTGGTGGTCAGGCTCCAGAGAGGAGTAGAGACTGTGGTGCCAGCAGCCCCATGTGCGGGGCATTGGCGAGAATTCTGGTGGCAAAGGCAAGAGCCCTGAGGGGGAGACAGAGAGAGATCTTCAGCAGGTTCCCCAAATGGTCATGCTGCCTGCTCTTCTAGGAACCTCATTTCACCTTTGGACTGGGCATAGGCGTTGATTCCATAAGGAAACGTGGGGGTGGGAAAGAGAAGATGAATTGGTCAGGGGTGCTAATAAAAACACTCAACTCTACACATTGTCCTTCTTCAACACACCACCTCTCCAAGGCCAAGGGGTTTGCTCTGCTTTCTGCTATGCAGAGCATTGGATTAAGGAAGCATGGTTAAGAGCCATCACCAAATAAATGCTTGAAATAGGCCAGGGTGATTGAGCCAAAGTGGATCCCCTGTGTCTAGAAGGCTGTCCCCTGGATGATTCCTGCCACCAATGCTAGGAACATGGGAACATGGGGACAGTGAGGCAGAGTAGGAAGCGGGGCCTCGGCTTGGAGCCCAGTGTTGTGTCCACACACAGCCTGTAAGTGAATAATGGATGTGCTGCAGCCACTGTGCCAAGTTTCTAAGGTAAACAAGGCTCAGGGTTCCATGGCTACCTGCCTCTGTGGCCACTGTGTTTGATCTGGCAGGGACCAGGGTGGGAACAGAACAGATGCAGGCATCCTGTGATGATGACTCATAGCTCTGCTGTGGACAGCACCTGAGAATGGGGCACCTGAGAAGGGCAGCAGGTGGGGAAGGAAGGTGAGCTGCCACTCAGCCACCCTCGGTAGCACCTCAGTCTGGTCTGGGCTAATCACAAGGCATTGTTGGACAACGTGGTTCTCTCCTCCAACCTCAGTGGGGTACAGTCATTCCACGTGTAATACTTAGGCCCTGAGGGAACAGATTTAGATGTCTATAAAGATAAGCCTTCCTTTGTCAACTCTTTAGTTAGCCCAACCTAAAGTTTGTACAAGAAATGGTAGATAAACGCTTACATCCTTCTCTTTATTTATAGGCCACTGTCACTTTCAACGTGGTCTAATTGATATTTCTAGCATTGTATTTGGTCACCAATATATTTGTATGTCTTCTTCCTTACTCAGCTGTGAGCTTCTTGAGGGCAAGGATAGTGTCCAATATCCCCAGAACTTAGCACTCTACCTGACAAATAGATGATAACCAGTGATTGTTTGTTAAATAACTCAATTACTTTATCCTAGTCCAGGAATTTTTGGCTTTTACTTTTATGCTGCTACCATGAACTACTTTCAAATGAGCATTTTTTCCTGCCTTAACACTGTCAGAACAGTTCCTACCTTAACAGAGTCAGGAACTGAACGGAGCTTTCTTGCTAAGAATAAAACCCAGAGCCTCCAAACTGGACACTAGGCCAAAAATCTTGGGCTGGGTGGGGTGGTTCATGCCTGTAATCCTAGCACTCTAGGAGGCTGAGGCAGGAGGATCGCTCAAGGTCAGGAGTTTGAGACCAGCCTTAGCAAGAGCCAGGCCCCATCTCTACTAAAAATAGAAAGAAATTAGCAGGACAACTTAAAAAAAAAATAGAAAAAATCAGCTGGGCATTGTGGTGCACATCTGTAGTCCCAGCTACTGGGGAGCCAGAGGCAGGAGGATCGCTTGAGCCCAGAAGGTTGAGGTTGCTGTGAGCTAGGCTGACGCCACAGCACTTTAGCCCAAGCAACAGAGTGAGACTCTGTCTCAAAAAAAAAAATAACAAAAAAAAAAAAAAAAGAATCTCCATGCGGAAGGGGGAAGACATGTGGGCCACAGGGTTGTACATTTATTCAGACCCCTTGGTCTAGTTCCTCTGCATGCCCAGCTGTGAACAAACTCTTCCTACTGTACCTTGTATCACAGCTGAAACAAGGCTAGAACATGCAAACCCGACTTCAAGAAGGACTCGTCAATGATACCCAATACTTTGTGTACAAGGACTCTTTTTTTACTTATGGAAAAAAGAAAATCTTGCTGATCTCTACTTTTAGTAGTTGTTTTTCTAGTATTGGTTGCCTAACAAAACCCATAATAAGAAATCTATAAATTCCCCAAAGATTTAAAATATATTTGCATGCTATGAATCTTGCCATTTCTATGTTCATTAGACAGGTTGTCACATGTATGTGTGTGATATATTGTTTATTTAGCCTATGGCCAAAAGCTTGGCAGTCCTGTGGGTTTCCAGAAGCCCTACAACAACTGTGCGGTTCTTCAGGTCAGGATGCAACATGCTAAGAAAAAGCTTGGCCACAAGAAAAGTCTTGGCTCCAAACTTAGGAGACCCTTATTTATTAATACGTAGGATTCTATGAAAATAATATTGCCCAGGGAGCAACCTTCTTCATTTCTCAACTCCTCCTTTTGCAGGATCAGCACTGGGTCTTCCCACTCTTTCAGAAAGGTTCCTTCAGGATCCCAAAGAAACGTTTAGTAACTTCATTAGTTCTCAGGGGTTAGATGCCAGCCCAAAGGTCTTTGACTTTGTCTGCTCAGAAATAAAACTAAACAAAACAAAAGGTGAGGACTTTCACATAAAGGAGAGTTCCACACTCTTAAAAGATGGCATCTGATGCATGTCCAGGAGAATTCTCTGCCTCTACTTGTCCCCTGGTAAGCTCCTTCTATTTTGACCTCAGCTTTGCCTGTATTCCAGATGTTACCTTTGGCCCATTCAATGCTACCAGTTTGCTATCTCTTTTTATGATATCTGGTGTATTGGGCAAGGTTTAGTTTCAGAAAACAGAACCCACCCTAACTAGCCTATGCAGAAAGTATTTAATTCAGCGTATTTTAAAGCATACAGTATTGCTGGAAGGCTTAAAGACATAGAGTCCAGATTGAGCGTTCAGAAACAACTCCCAAATCCACACTACAGAAATGGGCAGCCAGGGGCTCTGCTACACTGGGAGGCTGCCACACAGTCCCCCTCCCCGCCCCCAGGGCTAGCACTTTTGCTACAATCCACAGCACAAGATGATACTTCTTTTCCTGCCACCTTCCCCACTCAACTAAGTTCTGAATTCAAATGTCAAAATTCAAATGAGTGCTTAGGTTTGGTGGAATGGGAGTCAGATTCAGAGCCTAGATGCAAGGGGAAATGTCCTTCTTAGGTTTCTTGCCTCTGCAATGCAGGAGAGCAGACTAGAAGAGGCTGGAACAGAGGCAGAGGCAGCCAATCCACAGCATCCGCTGCACCTGGCCACATACTTCATCTTGCTTTTACCCCCACTGGAGATCTTGGAATCCTACCCAGATTTTCTGGGAACCCGCTGACCAGTGTGATCTGTGGACCAATAGCATCAGCACCACCTGGCAGCTTTTAGGAATGCAGACACTCGGGCCCCACCCCTACTTAATTAGAAACTGCATTTTAACAAGATCCTCAGGTGCTTTGTATGAATATTAAAGCTTCAGAAACAGCAGACTCTCAAACTTGGCTTCACACTGGAATCACTGGGGGAACTTTTTTTTTTTTTTTTGTATTTGAACAAGTGCAGGCAGATTAGGGGATGGGGGAACTTTTAAAACTACCAATGCCTGCTTCTCACCTCCAGAGAGTATGATTTGATTGGTCTAGGGGTATGGTCCGAGCATTAGCTTTCTAATACACTGCAAAGTTAGAGGATTACTGACCTAAGAAAATAGGTTTAAGCTTTGTACGCTTGCCTCAGTGCTGAGTGTTCACAGAAGTCCCACTTCACCATCTCATAGAGATTGGATACCAGCACCCTCTCTCAGCCTACTCAGGGTCTCAAGCAATCAGAGTTATGTTACTATTCCTGGGATTTGCTATTTAGTTTAAGAGACCATGATCCATCAGAAAGGTGCTGCAAATTAACATTTCCAAATTACCATGAGAAATTCTAAGACAAGGGAGTTGCAAACTGATCTCCACCCTTTTCTTAAAGTCTCCTGCTTAGATGTTATATTTAACACAATACCAAAGACATTACATAGGTCCACTAAATGCCCCAGAAGTGAATTTGGATATTAACAACATACTATGTTTCTTAATTGGTACAAATGCTTCCAGACTGGTCGTATTCATAAGAATATGCACTGTACAATCAATTACAACTTGGATTATGACACATTTTCATTATGATGATACTTCTGGACTCCATGTCACGGGGCCCAGTGAAGGTGTGGTCCATTGCATTCTAAAGCAGATAAACCCTTGGTTTAGCTCCAAGACAGACCCATATTACAAAAAATTTTTTAAACATAATGGCATCCAAGAAATGTTCATTGAATCTAATATACGGTGGTATGTGTTATAAGGTATATTCATCCATATGGTGTCTTTTCTAGGGTAGATGCTCAGAAATAATTGGGTACAACTGGTTTTTCATTCAAAGCACGGCAGATCCTATCCACAGAGATGGAAGGGTACAGCCCCTTTCCATTCCATAGGTGAAGAATGTTGTCCATTTTCCAAAGTGCACAGACATGTCCCCTCCACTTCTCTGGTACTTATATCACCATGGCCTTTTACAGTTTAAATTGAAGTTATTTTTGATCAGATGATGCAAGGTTTGCGTAGCCCACACCTCCAATTTCCTCTCTCTACAGTGTTAATAGACAGAATTAGATAAGTTAACATTTCACAATGGACAAAGATGTCTGAGCTAGTTTCTTGTGCAAAATGAACAAGTAGCATCAAACTCAGTTGGGGAGACTGGTCACCAGGCACTATTTAGTGACAGAGGCCTGGCTTCCAAAGGGGTTCTAGCATTGGCATCTCTGAAGAGGAAAGAATAATTTAAAAAAGAAAGAAAGAAAGAAACGGTGGGATTTCAGAATGGGAAGAACAGAAGGAAATGATATTTGGAGACTATTTAGTAGATCAAATTATGAGATACCAAAAAACAGTCTTCACGAACCTGAGGTTAAGAGCCTAAATAGGTCTAACGAAATCATTATGGTTGAAAATATTCTCTGCCTCCATCTGGACCCAGAGAGCTTAACACAGGTGACTGTGGCCTTTTGTCCCACCTGCCTTTTCCCAATATGCATTGACATTCCCAGATCTTCTTGCATGAGTCTTTTTACACATGGAACTGTGGATGGCACAGTTATCTTCCTGCTGTTAACTGGTAACCAGCAACTTGCTCTCTATATCTGAGTTGGCATTCTATTGAGTTTTTAATAATTATTAATAAACTTAAAGCTTTTGATGTTTCAAGATTGAAGAAACTCTTTGGGAAAAAAACATTAGAGACAAAACTACAAAATTTTATGCAAACTAGACTTAGTGTGATGGGTTCAAGAGAAGGGCTGCATCCACTTTACACACCTCCTCGGCAGTACCTGAGTTTATGTGTCTAGTTAGGGCCTGACCTTCATGGAAGCCAGATTGCAGAGAGGGACAAGGGGCCTGAGAGGAAAGTCACTCCAAGTGACCCAAGAGCCTGACAGAGTGTGCACAATCCATGGCACATCTGGGCAGGTGCTATGGTTAATTTTACGAGTCAACTTGGTTAGGCCGCCCACGCAGTTTTTTGTCACACACCAGTCTAGGTGTCACTGTGAAGGTGAGTGTAATTTAGATGAGATTAATATTTAAGGGAGTAGATGTTGAATGAACCAGATTTCCCTCCATTATGTGGGGAAGCCTCATCTAATCAGCTGAAGGGCTTAAGGGAAGACTGGGGTCCCCCAAGGAAGAGGGAGCTCTGCCCCCAAACTGCCTTTGGACTTGGCACTGCAACATCAACTCTTCCCTGGGTTTCTAGCCTGCCCTGCAGATTTCAGACTTGCCAGCCCCAACAATCATGTGAGACAATTCCTTAAAATCCCTCTCTCTCTCTCTCTCTCTCTCTCTCTCTCTCTCTCTCTCTCTCTCTTTCTCTCTCTCCCGCTCTCCATTGGTTCTATTTCTCTGGAGAACCCTGACTAATTCTGGAGGTGACCCTGTCCTGGACTCAGCTCTCCCCCATCACCCACATCTGGTTTGCCAGCTGGTGTTGTGCTCTGAGAAGGGGGGAAGTGCAGTTCAAAGCGGAACACCATGACACAGGGGCTGTCCTCTGCAGCACTCCTAAGAGCAATCCCTCCGAAATGAGTTTCGCTTCTGGCCAGAGAGAAGACAGTGTCATGCAGAGTCATCTGGAAGGTTTCCACAAACAAGGGCAGGCAGTCAGTGGGCAGGAAGCCACCAGTGGCAGCCTCAGGCAAGGCCACGTGAGCTGAGGTGTGTGAGCATGGGAGGCAACTGTCCTTCTAGCCCTTTTGTTCCCCAAACTAGAGAGAAAATGAAACTTCTAGAACCACACACTGGCCAAGCAGAGTAGGAGGCATTAGGACTACACCTGTGAGCATCTCAGTAATATTTACAGAGGAGAATCTCTAGAAATACAAGACTTTCTGTTACACATGCTGAACATTGAGCTTTATAATGTTATTTTCAATGGGACTTTATTTTGAGGTCCCTTGCTAGTGGGGTTTGGACACACTAGTTATACTTGCCTGGAATTAAATCGATCAGACAACATGCCAGTGCAGATAAAGAAGCTGCCTGCAAATTCATTTCAAAGTTGCCTGTGTTATTGAAGAAAGTCACTTTGTTGTGAGATTGGCTAGAAAAATAGAATCAGGTTCCCAGCAATATACTTTCCATTTTCCTCTCTTCTGGGGTCAAGCAGTGTAAAGTAAGTTTCTTGGGATCTTTCAGAGACTTGAAAACAAATGACTAAATGCGCTTTATGAATCTCTGGGAGATTCTAGAACTAGAGTGGACTGTGTTTCCTAAACTTATTTGTCCATGGAAGCTTTTCTTTTCTTTTTTTTTTTTTTTTTTTGAGACAGACTCTCACTCTGTGGCCCCAGATAGAGTGCAGTGGCATCATCATAGCTCACAGCAACCCCAAACTTCTACACTCAAGTGATCCTCCTGAGGAGCTGGGACTACAGGCATGCACCACCATGGCCAGCTAATTTTTCTATTTTTAGTAGAGACGGGGTCTCGCTCTTGCTCAGGCTGGTCTCAAACTCCTGAGCTCAAGCGATCCTCCCACCTCAGCCTCCCAGAGTGCTAGGATTACAGGCATGAACTGTCATGCCTGGCTGTGGAATCTTTTTCAAGAGGCATTTCTTGGGACTTGTGTTTCATGGAACACATGAATTAGTGGTAAAGTAATCTTCCTTTAAAGATGCTTTTCCTGTTATTCCCCGGCTCCAATCCTTTCCCTTCTCTTTGCTTAGTCTGACAGGAGAGGCCCTTGGCGATCCTCCCCACTCCTCTGCAGCTGTATCTCCCACAATTCCCAATCAGTGATGCGCTTCTGTAGCCAAATTCCTGGAACCCACTGAGCTCATGCCCAGCTTTTGTTCACTAAAGGCTTTGTTGTCTTCGTCACGAGACTTAAAGCCTCGTGTCCAAAAGTCCTGCCTCGTGCGTGCTCACAAAGGGCCTACGCATTTTAAAAAGAAATAAGTAGAGCTACCAGGTTCTGTGAGGCCTTTACAGAAACTGAATCTGAACTAAGACCCAGTCATAGGAAGTGGGGTTTACATCCAAAGGACTTTTCCCTTTTGGGGTTTTGGTTGTTTATATGCCTTGGTTATGCAGAGGACCAATTATAGAGTCCCCCTTTACCACCATAGAAAAGCAAAACCAAAAGTCTCTGATACAGCACAGGCACACTCAAATGCCCAAATTCCTGCACAGAGTGGTACAATGTGGCCAGGGCTGGTCTGGAGTTTTAAATAAGCACTTATAGTATTACCAGATGCTCCTCCATTTGTGACCTTTTGTGTTGCTGTGCTTCTAAAAGTTCCCTTTCAGAGAGAAGATTCTCTTTCTTCCATTCTCAAAGAACCCTTAATTGGGATTTATGTCTATCCTCCTTGTGAGCTGCTTATAGCTACATAGCCTATTCGAGTCCATGATGTGCTTGGCCTTTTGACTTAAAAAACAAATCTGAGGAATGTGGGAGGCCAGAGCTGTGCATAGACACTGCCCTTCCTTCTGCCTTCTTTTCCTACTAAGATTAAGGTTTTCCCATTAAAGACAGTTCTCCCCATCCCCACCCACAATTTAGCAAAGAGGGAGGTGGCCCAGGGGAGAAGGTGGAGGATGCTCCACCTCATAACCCTTCTCTGATCTCACTGGTCCAGCTTCTGCCAGTTCTCCCAGAATAAACTGGTAAGTAAGGCACCCGATCCTCTGAGCCCCACCCACAAGCAGCCAGGCTACTGCCACATTAGCCTTAGGCACATCAGGAAAACAAATCCAAGTCAGTATTGGCCCGTCTCAGGGGTCAGGTGACTGTCACTCTACTGAGGACACAATTACCAAGCCAATGAGAAAGAGTTTATTATAAGCACATGTTTCCTGCTTTTGCAATTGAGGAGCTGCCAGGAAGCTGCTTTCAAAAGTGAAAGGAGGATTTCAGCAAGCTGCACACTGCTGGGAAAGGACATCGTGGTGACATCTTACCTCAAAGGACAGCAGCAAGAGAGGAAGCCCATGTTCCTATAGACAGACCTGAGAGGCAAATTTAGCGAGCTCACCACCATCCGCATCAGCTGGTCCCTTTGCTGATCATGCACTCAGAACGTGGTGGGTAGAGGAAGGCATTGAAGTATGGGATAGTACTGACCTTTACTGAACTCCTTTTCCTGGAGACTCTAAGCTCAGCACCAGGAGAGTAGAGGCCGCATTTTCTCAATTCCAGAACAAGTCCAGGCAAACAGCCTTCATTCTACTCCTTCATGTATTCATTTGTCATTTATATTGTCAAATATTTACTGAGTGCCAACTATGTGCCAGATAGTGCTGGGGGCTGAGGACATAGCAGTTAACCAGAGAGCCTGGAACCCCCATGGCATCCAGTCCCTTATCTTCGTGGAGTAGAGTGTGGACCATACCCTGGCTGGGTGCAGCCCTGACCCATTTCACTTTGGTAGAATTGACAGTATTAACCAGTCAACATGCTGCCAAGAAGGAACCGCTGCAGGGGGTAGGGATGCAAATAGATAGAAATGTAGAGCCACATGACCTTTGAGTCCAAAGGGACTGTCAAGATTATCTCTCCCCCCAACCCCCCAATCTTCCTTTTCTGATTCCCAGTCCCGGGTTATTTTTATTATACCCATGAAAACGGCACTACTGACTCATCATTAGTAGCATATACACTTTGAATAATTTTTCTAGTTCTGGATCAGCACTGATTCAAACTCTTTTCACCAACTGCATGACTTTTTGAGTTCACTAAATGAGAATTATTCTGTAATCACAGAATAGGGGGGCGGGTGGGTAAGTATTTATTTTTCCTGCTGTGAACATTCAAAGCTAAGAATTAAACTAATGTCCTTGACATCATTAGTGCTGTGGTCTTATCAAAATAAATGTAGAAGTGATAGGAACAGAAGAGGGAGGGAGGAAAAGGAGAAAGAAATGGCACTAAAGAAGCCAGGAGCTTGCCACAGTGACTCAGTATGATTGCGAATAAAGACAGGTTGGAATTTAGAAATGCTGTTTCCTGGGCTTCTCCTGATGACTGTGCCAAAGGTTTTCAATCTTTCTGAAGACTGCTGAGTAACAATAACAGCCACCCATTACCCAAATCTCAGCAACCAAGCTTCAGAAAGTAAAAGCCAGGAATTATGCAATGTGCCCAAAGTGGCATCAAAATTATAATTGAAAGGCACATTATATTTTGTATTTTTACATTTTGGCTCTTAAGAGAATAAAAAGCCTTCTTGACACTGGTATTTAGCTAGAAATTTATTTTATTGTGCATTTAAAGATATCCAAGAACAAAATTCTATAGCTTTCTGAACAAATTACTCCAGTGTTTGGCAACTTCCTTCACCTAAGTCTACCCTCCTGAGTTTCTGCAATGTGCTCTGGTTTTATGATCAGGAGTGTTACAATTCTGTATTTTCACAGTCCAGCATCACTGTACAACTCTCGAGGGGCAACATGAGCATCTCAAATAGTGGGATTTAGGTGAGCTGGTGGTGCGGGTGGATTGGGAAGGACAAACAACAACAACGACAACAAAACACAACCCTCATAACCCTCTGTAACTGGGCCGATGGATGGAACCTTCTTTGGCAGGAGCAGGTAGCAGAGCTCTTGCTGTGAGCTGTTGTGGGTCACTGCACATCCTCCTGTCTGGAAACCTTTCATGGTGTTTCTTCTCTTTTATTAGTTTAAAATATATTTTTTAATGTCTGGGGAGTTTTAAAATCTCTGTTGAACAGGAAAAGGCAGGACAGTCAAACATCCTCCATATCTCTAGTGTGGCCCTTGTGTCTCAGGCTACACCAACTAAGAGAAAATTAAGGGCCTGGGTTACCCTCTAAGGCCCAACCAGTCTTCCCCCAGCGCCACGGCTGGCCAAGCTGAGGCCCCGCCCCAGAGTTCTTCCTGTCCTCAGTGGTGAACATCTGTTGTTTGTGTCTGTTCAACATCCATATCCCTGTTTAGCTGATAAAGGAACCCTCATTTCCCCACCCACTATGTGTAGTCACGAGAAGACTGTTGACCAAGGGGCCCTGCCCTTCCCTAACTGAGAACAGACCCATAATTTAAGCTAGGTAAACTGTACCTTTCTCCAGGGAATGTGAACTTTGACAGTGTGACTCCAGGAAAGAAAATAATTCAGGTGATTCACTCCTGATGATATATCACTGAAGAGCATGTTTGCTGGGTCCTGCTTCCTAGATTACAAAGCTGCCCTGGTTCCTATATTTTCAGGGACTTGGTTGTTTAGCTTTTCCGTTAACTCTGGGAACTATCCCATATTCTTCCAACAAAAATGTATCTTTAAAAAATTTCTCTTAAAATGGTTAGAGTCGGATTCTTGTGGCTTGAAATGTTCCTCAAAGCCTTAGGGGCAGTTATCCTAAGATAGCCCAAGTACCACCAGCCACAGAACGAGAACAGCATGGAGAGATGGGCCTGTTGTCCCTTGACTGAGAAATTCTCCCCCTCCAGTTTCTCAAAGGCCTGAAGACCCTGGCAGAATAGTGCTGCTGACTCCCGCTCAGTCCACTCCAGACCGATGCTTCTGGACACAGGTCTAAGCCCTGGGATCTCCCGTGGCAACAACAATCTCCCTCTACTCCACAGTTTGTCCCAGCTCATTTTGCTTCAGTAGGATGTCCTGTAGGAATCACCACATTTGCCACCTCGTCAGGAATGGCCAACACTACAGCCCTTTTACATTAAGATTTATTTTGGCAATTTGGGACAAGCCTCCAGGAGCTCAGCTGAGAAGCAGCTCCAACTGGAGTTGCACATGACTTGAGGGTAAGGTTCTCACAACAGTACTAAGGCAAATCCACATGGGACTGAAACCACCCGTACAATGAAATACTCTATGGCAAAAAATTGAAGATTTTATGAGCTGAAATTAAAAGATCTCCAAGATACATTCTCTTTTTAAAATTTTGGAAAATTTCAAACATATACAGAGGAACACAAAATAGTACAATGAAGCCACACCTCCAGCTTCAACAGCCATTACTTCCTGGCCAGTCTTTCTCCATCTATACCCTCCCTCACTTCCAACCCTTCCCTCCAGCTTATTTTGAAACAAATTTCAGACATAATATTATTCTATCCACAAATATTTCAGTACATTTATCTATTAAACATCATCACAATAATATTATCACACCTAAAAATTAATTATAAATTCATTGGTATCATTAATATTGAGTTCAAATTTCTGTGATTCTCTCCTTTTCCTCCCTCCATTAAAAAATATATATATATTTATTTATTTATTTTTCAGACAGAGTCTTGCTCTGTCACTCTGGCTAGACTACAGTGGCGTCATCATAGCTCACTGCAACATCAAACTCCTGGGCTCAAGCGATCCTCCTGCCTCAGCCTCCCGAGTGGCTGGGACTACAGGCACACACCACCATGCCTGGCTGATTTTTCTATTTTTAGAAGAGATGGGGTCTTGCCCTTGCTTAAGCTGGTCTCAAACTCCTGAGCTCAAGTGATTCTCTAGCCTCAGCCTCTCAGAGTGCTAGGATTATAGGCGTGAGCCACCGCGCCTTTCACCTCCCCCATTTTTTTTCATTTATATGTTTGAGTCAAATTCCAAATAAGGTGCTATGTCCAGAGTCCCCAAGACCATTCTCAGATCCAGTGATTCATTAGGAGTACTCACAGGACTCAACATATGGTCACGCTCATGGCTATGATTTACTACAAAGAAAGGATACAAAGCAAAATCAGCAAAGGGAAAAGACATATGGGGTGAAGTCCAGAGGAAACCAGAGGCAAGCTTCCAAGAGTCCTTTCCCAGTGAAGTCACACAGGACACAGTTAATTCCTCCAAGTGTCAAATTATAAAAACAGCATGAAGATGAAGTATTGTCCACCAGGGAAGCTCTTTACAGACTCAGTACCCAGGGTGTTTACTGGGAGCTGGTCATATAGGCACCCTCTGCCTAGCATGTCCCTAAATTTCAGATTCTCAGAACAAAAGAGGGTATTAACCATAAACCATGCTGTACAACAGTTTAGGCACAGTAAGCCATTCTTATCATTTGGGGGATGATGAGAACCTTCCCGAAATCCAAGTTTCCAGACGCCAGCCAAGGGCTAACCTTGCAAGCAAGCGGCCCTCCCCAAGGACAGCAGTCTCAGGCCTGCTGTGTCAACTCTTTTTTACACAGATGCATTGCAACTGGTTTTTATCTCTTAAATCTCTTCTAATCTATAGGATCCCCTTCCATTTCTTTTTCCCCTTTGTAATTAGTTAAGTTGCCCATAGTCTGGATTTTGTTTATGCAGCTTTGTAGAGTCATTTAAAATATTCTCCTGTCTGTTATCTTTCCTGTGAGCTGGTAGCTATACTGCAGGTGTGATCCAGTGTGGGTTCTCTTATTTCCCTTTTCCTGGGGGGAGCAAGATGACTTCATAAGTAGTGTTGCCTACTTTAAGAGGTTTGTCACACCAGGTCATCTTTCTATTGTGATGCCACTGCCTCTGTTAATTCATGAGGGGTGCAGAGCAGTGATATTTTATCACTCCTTCTTCATTAGCTAGAATAGTTCTATAAAGAGAAACTCTCCTCATCATATTTGATTACTAAATGGTGTAATTTGTATGGAAGTGCTCAATTCGCTCTCCTCTTATTTTCCAGTTTTAAAAATAATGAGGTTCTCTAGACACCTCCAAAGGCAACGTATTTTTGGGATATCATGAAATTATGGATTTAAACATATTTGATGGTGTTCAATCTGTCAATGCTCGCATTATTCTACCATTGCCCACAGTAAGCCTCTGCAGTTTGGAACCTGGATCCTGTACACGTGACCCTACTGGTCCTTGAAAGCTTTTTTCTTTTCTTATAAAATAAGTTATTCCAGGATCATCTTGTACATTTTCTGTCCAAATCTGGAATGAATAATTTCTTTAAGAATTTCTGGTTCATTTAAGTGAAAATTAGTATTTAGTGTTTATAATCTGGGTGCTAGGATGCCTAAATATTCTTAACATTTTTTTAAAAGGTAAAGAATAGAACATGATATATTAACATTTGTGCAAAAAAGTGGAAAAAATAAATATTTTCATTAGCTGAATTTGCATAAAGAAGCTCTGGAAGAATTCACAAGAAACTAATAAAAGTGGTAACTGTACGGGGGTAGGAGGGGATTTTTAAAAATCTCCTTTGAAAAATCCCTCAAATACCACAAAGAACAATATACAGACATATAAGCTCTTAATAAGTCAAACACGGTGGACATTGCAACAGATTGCTTTTTCCTCAGACGAACACCAGAGGAAGTTACATGCTTAAATTTGGGGGTCATTTTGAGTGACCAACATTTATCTTTGAACACTAGGATCACACTCGGCAGAGTATGAAGTCACACTAGGAACAGTGAATTAGGAAATAAGACTAACTGCAGAGATTCTCAACTCGGGCTGCACATTGGAATGACTTCGGGAGCTTTTGCAATCCCAGCCCTCAGGCCACACCTCTGGGAGTGGGGTCCCCTGGTTATCAAGTGCAGTCAGGCTGAATCTCACCCCACTAAAGGTAGATGTCACTTCTCCCTTCCCAAGCTTATCAGGAGCAACCCTGAGTGAAACATTGGCTAGAACCACCTGTACATTAATAAAAATATAAAAACCTGTATTATTTAAACAGTTCTCTTAGATCTCCTTTTCCTACCCCTTCCACTTTCGATTCTTCCCTTCCTCCTCCCTTCCTTTCTGCCAAGTATATCTAGTTGAGTTTGTGTCCATTCAGTGCTTGTGGGATACTGTCCCTCCTCTGTCCATCTGTCTTCCAAAGCAGAGATTCCTGCCTTCACTGCCTTCCTACCTCCCAGTCTCAAGAGCTAGTTCCAGTCATGATCCCTGCCAACACCCTTTACCCTTCATTCCAGAGGAATGTAGCTGTCACCTAAATAATATGTGTAGACTTGCCTTGACCTACAGCATTCCTGACATGGGTATGCCAATCAAGTCCCTCTGGAGTCCTCATTTCCTCAGATTCATTGCACAATACTGGGTACTCAGGGCTTAGTAAGGCATGTCAGTTGGTTGGAGGGAAGAAGCGTTCTTTGGTTTCTCTGAGAATAGGTGTTGCGGGGTTAGCTATTGATTGAGTTGGGTGTTGAAGGCAGAAAACTTAGGGGAAATGGGAAGATCAAAGCTTCTGCTGTACCCTGGGCCCCATGCGAGGCCCTAGAGACCCAGTCATAAAAGACATAGCACCTGTACCATAGCACAGTCTAAGAAGGAGACAGGTGACTGAAATATATTACGGTAACTGCTCTGCTAGAGGTGAGCATGGGTTTTATGGAAACCAAGAGAATAGAACAAAGCCACCATGGGGATGTGGGGCAGGAGTCAAGGATGGCTTCTTATAGGAGGTACCATGAGGACTGTGTTTTATTTTTAATTTAAAAATACACAGAATATGTACACTCCTTGTAGAAAATCAGAATGAATTAGGAAGAAGACAAAGGTTAAAAACATCAAAAACATTAAAAAATGTTTTGACTTATGCCAAGTTGGAAGGAGTTATGAGACTAAACATGTGACCACTCTCTTGTATGTGATTCTGTCCTGGAATGCCACGCTTGGTGACAAGTGCCTGAAGATGCTGCCAGAGCGCTGTGCTGAAATTAGTGCTCTGCAAAGAGCTGGGGGAGGAAAAAGAAGGATGACTTGGATTCCAGGCCCTGATCTTTAGTGACACTCCCCTCCTTCCCCTGTTGTTGCCAACAAAAGTTACCCAACCAGTGAAAACCTTGAGGGATCCTTGTGTTTGGGGGTACACCTATATTATTTTTCATAATAACTATTCCATAAATATCAAATGTGTGTCCCCACTACCTGAGGGGTGCAGAATGCAAAAGGAAATACAGATGAGGTGTGCCTCCAAGGAACTACAAACATGGAAGGTGAACACTGTATTGCCTCAAGGACAATTCTGTCTGAGTATGAAACTTCAGTGCCTAGCAGGTCAGCCACAGCCTAGGCATTTGATATATTTGGTGAAGAATTGAATGAATATATGGAACAAGGAGAAAGCACTGAGTCAGTTTTCAAGCTACTGCCCAATTGCACGATAGACCATAAGGGCAATAGTAACTTAGGTTGCTGTTATTTATTTATTTATTTAAATTTTAGTAATTGATATGCTATCTTAGTTCCTAATTCCAAAGAGGTAAAGGGATGTACAGTGTTCCCACAGTATATGTGGAACCCCCATCTACCCCAAAATCCACATATACTCAAGTCCTTCAGTCAGCCCTGCAGAACCACCTATAGGAAAGGTCGGCCTTCCTTGTGCTCAAGTTTCTCATTTCCCAAATGCTGTATTTTCATTTCAAGTCTGCATTTGGTTGGAAAAAGTTTGCCTATAAGTGGATCCCTGCAGTTCAAATTTGTGTTGTTCAAGGGTCAACTGTACATTTAAAAATCTCCCTCCTGGGCCTGGCACAGTGGCTCCCACCTGTAATCCTAGCACTCTGGGAGGCTGAGGCAGGAGGACTGGTCAAGGCCAGGAGTTCGAAACCAGCCTGAGCAAGAGCAAGACCCCGTCTATACTAAAAAGAGAAAGAAATTAATTGGACAACTAAAAATATATAGAGAAGAAAATTAGCCGGGCATGGTGGCGCATGCCTGTAGTCCCAGCTACTTGGGAGGCTGATGCAGTAGGATTGCTTGAGCCCAGGAGTTTGAGGTTGCTGTGAGCTAGGCTGACGCCACGGCACTCCAGCCAGGGCAACAGGGTGAGACTCTGTCTCAAAAAACAAAACAAACAAAAAAAACTGTACACTTTAAATAGTTGAATAGTACATGTGTATTATATATCCCAATAAAGCTGCTAAAGAAAGAAAAATCTCATTCTACCCTCCCACACTTGTGTTTTAGCCACCCTGTTTATTTTCCCAGAGGCCAACCTGGCCTCTTTTTTTTGGAAATAGATGATAGATAGATAGATAGATAGATAGATAGATAGACAGACAGATAGATTTTTTTTCCTTTACCTTCTTTTTAATACGAAATCCTACAGCAAAGGCCTAAAAGAATTAGAGGCCATAGCCTAGGGAGAGACGGAGACCGACTACCAGGACAGCAGATGTAAGAGCCTGTGTGGTCACAGCACAAGGCAGGCAGGCACCAGAGCTGTGAACTGGGTTATCAGGCAGAGTGAGTAGAGAGGAGTATGTTAGAGTAAAGGTGGGAGATGCAGCAAATCAGAGACTACAGGAAGCCTAGGACTCATTTTTGACACGCAGGATCCCTGGTTTATTGCCACCGTATAAGGTGACCAATGTGTCTTAGTTTGCCCAGGACTCTCCTCATTTTAAAACAGAAAGTCCTAAGTCCTGGAAAACTCCCGAGTCCCAGAATTGTTAAATCATCCTGGTGGGTTGGCCCATTTATGATTATGAAATGTCGCTCTTTATTTCTAGCAATCTTTCTTGCCTTAAAATTGGCATTGCCACAGACTGGAAGAAAATATTTGCAAAAGATATAGCTAATAAAGGACTGGTGTCCAAAATATAAAAAGAACTTTCAAAACTCAACAATTAAACCCAATTAAAATTTAACAATTTAACCCAACTAAAATGGGCAAAAGACCTGAACACACACCTCCCCAAAGAAGATATACAGATGGCAAATAAGCTATGAAAATATGCTCAACATTATATGTCATTAGGGAACCGCAAGTTAAAACAACAGTGAGGTACCCACTACACACCTATTAGAATGGTTGAAATCTAAAACACTAACAACACTAAAGGCTGGTGAGGATGTGGAGCAACAGAAACTCTCAACCATTGCTCATGGGAATACAAAATGGTACAGCCACTTAAGAAAACAGTTTGGCCATTTCTTACAAAACTAAACATACTCTTACTATATGATCCAGCAGTTGTGCTCCTTGATATTTACTCAAAGGAGCTGAAAACATATGTCCACACACAAACTTGTGCATGGATGGTTATAGCAGCTTCGTTAATAATGGCAAAAACTGGGAAGAAACCAAGATGTACTTTAGTAGGTGAATGGATAAACTGTGGTATAGTCAGATAATGGAATATCATCCAGCATTAAAAAGAAATGAGTTAGGAAGCCATGAAGGAATCTTAAGCGTATATTACTAAGTGAAAAAAGTCAGTCTGAAAAGTCTACATACTATATGATTCCAATTATAGGACATTCTGGAAAAGACAAAACTATAAAGAGTAAAAAGATGAATGGTTGTCAGGGGTTGTAGGGAGGGAAGGATGAGTAGGTGGAGCACAGAGGATTTTTAGGGCAGTGAAACTACTCTGTATGATACTATAGTGATGGACGCATGTCATTACACATTTGTCCAGATCCATAGAATGTATAACACCAAGAGTGAACGCTAATGTAAATGATGGACTTTGGATAATAATGGTGTGTCAATGTAGGTTCATCAACTGTAAAAAATGTACCACTCTGGTATGGGATGTTGATAGTGGAGGTAGTTGTACGTGTGTAGAGGGAAGAAGTATATGGAAAATCTTTGTACTTTCAGCTCAATTTTGCTATAAACCTAAAACTGCTCTTTTAAAAAAGTCTATTAAAAATTGAAAAAGAGTCATTAAAAAAATCAGCTTTGCCAGATATTATTATAGCTACTATATCAGCTTTCTTTTTGCTATTGTTTGCATGTACATATTTTTGCATGTACACCTTTACCATTAAGGTATGTTTCTTATCTTTGACTTTTAAGAGAAGTGTTTAACTCCATACATGTTTAATGTAATTACTGACATATCGGAGTTTAAATCTACATATAACTATTCTTTTTGTCTTCTTGCCCCACCTGTTTTTTGTCCTTTTTTTCCTCCTTTCCTGCCCACTTTGTATAAATCACATTTTTTTTTATTATTCCATTTTTCCGCTCCACTTGCTTGGTAGTTATATAACCTTATTCTTTTTAAGTGATTACCCTAGGATTGCAACATGCATCCTTGACCTATTACAGTATAGTATAAATTATTAATAGTACTTTACTTTCCTAGGCAATGTAAAGATCTTTGACCACTTTTTTTTTATAAAATTTATTTATTTAATAAACTTTTTCATCAGAGACCTCATACAGGAGATCTTTGACCACTTTAACAGCATTTGCGTACTCTCACCTTTTGTGACGTTGTGATGTATTTTAATATTATGTACATTTAATATTATATATATTTAAAATCCCCAAAGACATCATATTGTTCTATAAAACAATAAGTTTTCATATATATTTACCCCCAAATTTATTCTTTCCAATAATAATCTTTAGTTCTCCTGCCCTTTGTTTTCAAATTTCCATTTTGGATCATTTTCCCTCTATCTGAAAAGCTCTCTTTAATGTTTATTTGACTATAAGTCTGTAAGTCTGCTGGAAATAAATTCTATTTTTTTTTATTTTAAATGTCTTTTTCTCAATTTCATTTTTGAAAGACATTTTCACTGAGCATACTATTATAAGTTGCCAGTTAATTTTTTTCCCAGCATTTTATTAAAACAATGTCCCTTCTTTGTCTATTGGAAAGTCACCTGTCAATCTCCCTATTGCTCCTCTGAAGGCAATGTATATTTTTTCCCCTATAGCTTCTTCTGAGATTGTCTCTTTCATCTTTGAGTTTCAGCAGTTTCACTAGATGGATCTACACGTGGTTTTCTTTTGTATTTAAATTGCTTGGGGTTCAAAGAAATCCTTGAGTCTGTCGTTTGATTTTTTTTTTTTTTTTACCAATTTTTGTAAATTATCAGTATTCCCTCAAATATTGCTTCTGCAATCTCTCCTCCTGGAATACTCCAATTACACATATATAGACCTTTTCACAGTGTTCCCTGTATCTCTTAGGCCTTTTCTGTATTTTCCATTATATTTTTTCTTTGTAATTCAATTTGGATATTTTCTGAGAAGTCTTACAGTTCACTAATTCTCTCTTTGGTCGTTAAACTCATTTACTAAATTTTTAATTTGAATTAAATTTTCTTTTAAATAATAGCTTTATTGAACTATAATTCACATACCATAAAATTCACCCTTTTATAGTATACAATTCAGTGGTTTTTACTATATTTCCAGAGTTGTACAACTATCACCACTATCTAATTTCAGAACATTTTCATCATCCCCAAAAGAAAGTTCAAACACATTAGCAGTCATTCCCTATTCTCTCCTTCCACCAGCCCCTGACAACCACTAAACTACGTTCTGTATCAATGAATTTGCCTAATTCTGGACATCTCATATAAATGGAATCATATAATATGTAGCCTTTTATGGCTGGTATCTTTCACTTGGAGTAATGTTTTCAAGGTTCATCCATGTTGTAGCTTGTATTGGTACTTCATTCCTTTTTATGACTGAATAATATTCCCTTATATGGATATGTAATAATTTGTTTATTCATTCATAGGTTGATGGAAATTTTGGTTGTTTTGACTTTTTGGCTATTATGAATAATGTTGCTATGAACATTTATGTACAAGTTTTGTGTGGAATGTGCTTTCAATTTTCCTGGTTATATACCTAGGAGTGGAATTGCTGGGTCATTTGGTAACTTATGTTTAACATTTTGAGGGACTTCCAAAGTTCCTCCACAATTTTACATCCCCCAGCAATGTATGAGGGTTTAAATTTTTCTACATCCTGGCCAACATTTGTTATTGCCTATCTATTTTAGATATACTGGTAGGTATAAAGTGGTATCTCATTGTGGTTTTGATTTGCATTTCCACAATGACTAATGATATTGAGCATTTTTTCATGTACTTATGGGCCATTGGTATGTCAATTAATTTATCTTTAAGTTCCAGAATTTTCACTTTGATTTTTAAAAATAGTTTCCAGGTCTTTGATAAAATTCTCCATTTTGGCATTTTTTAAGGATATAAATCATTATTTTATAGGCTATGTCTGATAAAACCAACATTTAGATTTCCTGTGGATCTGATCTGTTTCTGTTTTTTTGTTTTGATTTTCTGTCACTTGGTTGTATTTATTGACATGACTTGTAGACTTTTGTTTGACTGTTAGATATTGTGTATAAAAAATTGTGGATGTTCTAGGTGATGTTTCCTTCTCCAGAGATAATTTTTAATTTTCTTCTGGTAGACAGAGTAGGGCCAGATCACTCTAATCCAATTAGGAACTGTGGCACTTTGAGGCTGGATTTTGGGTTTTTTCACTTTTCCCTTACTTCTTTCTGCAGTCCATCAGGAATCTCAACTGAAAGCCTGGAGGTATTTTTCAGAGCTCTGACTCCTTGCTAGGTTTGAGGTCCAAATTTTTACTTCTTAGTACAAGAAGACTGTTTCACTTTTTAGTCTCTTATCTGACTCTTTCTGCTTGAGTTTTTGGTCTCTAACCTGCATGGCTTAGGAATCAACAAATACCTTGATGGGGAAAGTAGGGTGGAATACCTACTGCCTTACTTTTCAGCAATTCTCTTTTCTCTGGGATCTTAGCACTTCCAATCCAGGCTTTCTAGCTAGCTCTGAACTCTACATTTTGTTATTATAGCCTCCTGAGACTTCTAAACACTAAGTTGCACCTTTCTACATGGTCTCTAGACCCTGCACTTCTTGCTCATAATTGAGCAAATGTCTCAAGGGGAAAATGGGCTTACTGCTTTTTCTTTCTTTCTCATTCTTAGCCACTCAAGTCCTGGATGCTTTGGTTGCTTTTTGACATTTTTTTTTTCTTTGAGACAGATTCTTGCTCTGTTGCCTGGGCTAGAGTGCCGTGGCGTCAGCCTAGCTCACAGCAACCTCAAACTCCTAAGCTCAAGGGATCCTTCTGCCTCAGCTCCCAAGTAATTGGGACTATAGGCATGAGCCACCATGCCTAGCTAATTTTTTTTCTATTTTAGTTGCCCCGCTAATTTTTTCTATTTTTAGTAGAGACGGGGGTCTTGCTCTTGTTGAGGCTGGTCTCAAACTCCTGACATCAAGTGATCCTCCTGCCTCAGCTTCCCAGAGTGCTAGGATTACAGGAGTGAGCCACTGTGCCCAGCAACCTTCTGACACTTTCAAAGAGTTTTTATTTTAATCTAACCTTACCATCAATCTCCGTGGGATATTTGGTCTAAAACCAGGTACTATGTCAGAATCGGGGCATATGCCCAACTAACGATAATTTAATGAAACTACAAGACTACTCTGAAAGCAAATAGAACATTGACAGTTAAGATACAGGTTGTTTTCAATCTGGCCCACTTACAAAACTAAATGCTGTGTGAGGACTTTATTCTCCCACCACTTCTCTTTATTTGAACCACTGTGGAACACTTGCTCTCAGAGGACACCAGTCATTTGGTATTTATTAGGTAGGAATGAATCTTTTATATATAAATATATAGCTTATTCTTTCTCAGCTGCCTGTGACAATTAAAATAGCATTACTTGGTGGGGCATGGTGGCTCACACCTGCAATCCTAGCACTCTGTGAGGCCGAGGTGGGAGGATCACTTGAGCTCAGGAGTTCAAGATCAGCCTGAGCAAAAGTCTCTACTAAAAATAGAAAAATTAGCTGGCCGTAGTGGTGCACATCTGTACTTCCAGCAACCTGGGAGGCTAAGGCAGGAGGATCGCTTGAGCCCAAGAGTTTGAGGTTGCTGTGAGCTAAGCTGATGCCACGGCACTCTAGCCTCAGCGACAGAGCAAGACTCTGTCTCAAAAAAGAAAAAAAAAACAAAACAAAACATTACTTGGTGCCAGTTTGATAGACACAAATGCAAGTTTGGGCCCTGAAATGCCAAAGAGGTTTAGCCAGATGATTCTATGATTACATTCAATTAAGAAAATTAAAAGCCAAAATAAAAACACGAAAATTTTAGAAACTTTATTCTATACTTGCTGATATTCTATACTTTCTGATTCTATACTTACCATTAATAATATATTAATACTAGTGGCCCCAATGTGAGAAATAATCTTGTCTAATGTTAGCAATATAAAGTGATGCTTTGCATTTGTGCTTACTTGCTACTACCTGATTGTTTAGAATTTTCTGATTATAAAATTATGTGAACTTTCCTTAATAGAGAAAAGAGGCATAACATTATAGAAAAATGGAACTGAAGTAATCAAAGAAAGCTCTCGGGGTAAGTGCCCACTAAAAGCATCTGGAGAAAGTAATGTCAGAGTACACCTGATACAAATGGCCACTGAGAGTCCCTGGTGTAAGTGACCAAGACAGTCCCTGGCACAAGATACCACATTAGGCATTGTGTGACTTAGGAGAAGCAGAAGCAGATTGCCCCAAAGCACACAGCACGTTACTTGACAGTTCCAAGGTTAGTGCCACATTGCCTCTACTTCTTCCTGAATTGGAATCATTGCATACAACTGGAGGAATAAAATTACCCCTTCCCTTTCCTCTGGATAAAAAATGAAAGCAATGAAGATCCTGGGTTAGAATTTTCCAGTGGCATTCTCAAGGCTTTCTGAGAATCTGGGTGCGAAGGAAATGAACCAACATCTAGAGATCCAGCTCCCGGCTGCTTTCTTATTCTTGGCAGGCCCACGGGGTTTGATCACAAAGACGTTAAAGGTAAGGTCGAAGAAAAGGCACTGATGTTTCTCAGCATGAGGTGAAGTCCTGATATCATTATGAAATAGGATTCTTTGCAATTTATTAGGAAAGTCCTCTTCTTTCTCCTTAAGAGCCTATGAAAATTACTGAAACTAAACTTTTATTCTTGGAAGAAGGGCTGGTATGACTAGACATGTACACATGTACACAAGGTCATGTATATATGTGTGCATGGGCATACATGCTGGCATTTGCTTCTACATTTATGCATACATGCTTGCAAATCTCCCTTTTGGAGCACTCACCAAAAGGACCAGAATGGGTCATCCACATTGGCCCAGGACTGAACCAGACTGTGTAAATTGAGAAGTTGATAATTATCAGTCACTGTCCTGGTGAAGCACCAAGGCACTTCCCTAGTCTTAGTCACTCAGACAGGGAATAAATACTCACAATGGGTGTGGCAGATTGAGTGAATGGTCACAACGCTTCTCTCCCCTGGGGTAGTAATGCACATTCACACTCTATCCATGGCCTCACGGTGTGTGAAGCGTGCTTTCCAACCCTTACACTTTGGACTTTGCTTTGTAGTGTACTTTGGCAATGGGGATCTTAGCAGACACATAAAAGCAGAGACTTGAAATATGCATGTGTGGTGGGCCTTGCCCTCTTGTGTTTGTATTATTACCATGAGAAGAATATGCCCCAGGTAGCCCATTCTTTTAAGGAGGATGAGAGACCAGTGGAGTAGACCTGGATCCACTTTAGTTTGGAGCTTAGTGCCAACTGACATACAGATGTGTGAAGACGAATGCATTACTATTGTCAAGCCACTGAGTTTGAGGGTTCTTTGTTATGAAGAATTAGTATGTCAATAGCTGACCAAAACAATGGGGGAGACCGTGAGTCTTGGGCTGAGACTGATTCCTGTGAGTAAGAAGGTAAAAAGAAGTGACAGTAGATGTATCCAAGACAGGAATATGAGGGCAGGAAACCAGTTAGGAAGAGAGGCATACATATGAGGGGTCTCCCTAGGATAGGTTTAATTTGGGGGGTTCCTTCCTCTTTAGTTAGCCCATCCTTTTGGCAAAGTTTGATCTGCACATGCAGTCTTATGTGATGGATACAGAGAATAAAGTCTAGCTAGAAGCTGTGAGAGCAGCCTCCTAATTAGGGGCTGTATCCAGGAGCTCCAGGCAGTGACTACAGTGAAGTGGTCATGACCCACAGTTGAGCTTCAAACAGCTGAGATGAACTTGCAATAATTTGAATAATTATTGAATAATAAATTGAAGAATCTTCTAGTACATTAAAAAGGAGAAATTTAAGCCCTTTTAATTGGAAGTGGATGCTTGAGTAACACTTCAATGTCAAAAATCCCTGATATAATCTATGCACATGTAAATAAATTATAGGTATGCAGAAAAATTGTGAATTTCACAAAATCCACACTTTAACAAATATATTAACTCCAAATTGCCATGTTTCTCCAACGTTAATATGCAAAGAATATCCTAGGGAATTTGTTAAAACTGCGGATTCCGCCGGGCACAGTGGCTCATGCCTGTAATCCTAGCACCCTGGGAGGCCAAGGCAGGTGGATCGTTTGAGCTCAGGAGCTGGAGACCAGCCTGAACAAGAGCAAGACCCCATCTCTACTAAAAATAGAAAGAAATTAGCCAAACAACTAAAAAAAATACAGAAAAAATTGGCCGAGCATGGTGGCGCATGCCTGTAGTCCCAGCTACTCGGGAGACTGAGGCAAAAGGATTGCTTGAGCCCAGGAGTGTGAGGTTGCTGTGAGCTAGGCTGATGCCACGGCACTCTAGCCCAGGCAACAGAGTGAGACTCTGTCTCAAAAAAAAAAAAAAAAAAAACCTGCAGATTCTTGGACCCATTCCCGGAACTTCTGATTAAGTCAGTCCAGGGCCACACTTCACTGAAACACTGATAAACTGCTTCCTCGCTACAGCTGCAACAGCCCGTTGTCTTTAGGCTAGACTTTTGGGAATCCCAGACCCTTTTTACACAGGCTCCCACGGTAATCATCGTTTTAAAGGTTGAAACAGCTGCCAGAAGACCAGGCTTGTTATGAGCACTGCATTCCCTGATCAGAACCACCTGAGCTCCTCTTGCCAAATGCTTAAGAAAGTTGCACCCCCTAACTTTTTATTTACATGTCATATGTCACATCAAACCAAGCCACATATAATTTTGTGTGTCTGTCTTGTCACTTAACTGGCTGAGAATCTTAGAAATTTTAGTTTGCAAACAAAATCTCAATTTTCACATCCTTCTGCTTTTTTCAGGGCAAAGGGGAGGACAGAAGTCTGTACTGCTTTTTGCTTGTTTGTTTTAAGTCAGGTTTATTAAGGTATGATTTATATACAGTAAAACTCACCCTTTTTTGTTGCATAGTTCTAAGAGTTTTGACAAACTTATATACTTGCATAACCACAACAAACAAGATTTGGAATATTTCCATCACCCTAAAAAAGGCCCCTTGTGTCCCTTTGCAGTTAATCTCATCCCCTTTGTCACTATAGTTTACTTTTTTTATTTTTATTTTTTGCTTGTTTTTTTTGGGGAGGGGTTGTTTCTTTTTTTTTTTTTTTAGTTTTGCTTTTCTTTTTGTTTTTTGTTTTTTGTCATCATTATAGTTTAGTTTCTTCCAGATGTCATACAGATGGAATCATACAGTATATAGTCTTCTGTTTCTGACCTCTTTCATGTAGTGCAATGCTTTTGAAATGTGCCCATGTCATTCATGTTATCAGCAGCTTGTTCCTTCCTATCGCTGAGTAGTATTCCAGCAATTTCTCTATTTAAAAGTTGATGGATATTTGTTATAGTATCTCCAGTTTTTGTCAATTATGAAAAAAGCTGCTATGAACATTTGCATACAGGCCTTTGCATAGATAGGTTTTAATTTCTCTTAGGTAAAAACCTAGGAGTGGGATTGTTGGGTCATATGGTAAGTGTATGTTTAACAGTAATAGAGATTGCCAAACTCTTTCCAAAATACCATTTGTATTTTGGACATGTATGTTGTACCATTTTACCTCCCGACCAGCAGTATGTGAGAATTCCAACTGCTCTACTATATCCTCACCAGCGCTTGAGATACTCTAATAGTTATGGAGTAGTGTTTCATCGTGTGGATTGTCTTGAAGCAATTGTTCATGCTAGATTCAAGCACAGGTATAACTGATTACTCCCATAGCATTGTGGTAGGTTACATTTTTGTTCCATGTCCTTTGTCATGTGACTTTGCAGTTTCTCTCACTAGAGGCAGGGCATGCTTTCCTGCCTCACTGATGTTGGTCCTGGTCATATTCCTAGCTTTAGTCAATAGTGCTCCAGCAATAAGTACTCCAGTTGTGATTGCAGTCTTAAGAGGCCCTGTATGTTTCTACTCAGCTTTCTTGTGTTTCTGCCATTGCCATAAAAAATCACACTCTGGCTAGATCAGGCAACTCCCAGGTGAAGGGTATGAGAGTGTACATTTTTGTTGTTTAAGCCACTGAATTTTGGGATGGTTTCTTACACAACACTGTAATGCCGATGGCAAACTGATACAACACTACAAATTTCATTGTGTGGCAAACTCTTCAGAGTGCCTTCCCATAGAAATTCCTCTTTATAAACACTTTGAATAGCCATTTCACAAAAGAAGATATATAAATGTCCAAGAAGCACATTAAAAGATGCTCAAAATCAAGTCATCAGGGAAATGCAAACCAAACCACAGTGAGATACCATCACATATCTACTTTTATTATTATTGTTATTATTATTATTTGTGCAAATGGGGTCTCCCTATGTTACCCAGGCTGGTCTTAAATTCCTGACCTCAAGCCATCCTCCTGCCTCAGGCTCCCGAAGTGCTGGGATTACAGGTGTGAGTCACCACACCCACCTTCACATGCCTACTAAAACAGCTAAAATTAAAAAGACTGACATTTACCAAATGGTGGTGAGGACACAGAACAACTTGAACTCTCGTACACCACTGCTGCGAGTGTAAAATGGTACCTCACTTTGGGAAAATGCTTGGCAGATTCTTACAAAGTTAAACATGCATCTACCATATGAGCCAATTATTCCACTTCTAGGTATTTACCCAGAGAAATATTAATAAAAACCTACATTTACACAAAGACTTGTACATTAATGTTCACAGTAGCTTTATTTGTAATAGCCAAAAATTGGAAATATCCTAAATGTACACCACCAAGTGAATGGATAAACTAATGTCATGTATATAATAGAATACTACTCTACAGTATAAAAGAACAAAGTATTGCTACATACAACAACATGCATGAATTCAAAAACATTATACTGCATGAAAGAAGCCAGACACAAAAGAGTATATATCGTATGATTACATTTATTAAATATTCTAGAAAATGTGGACTAATCTATTGTGACAGAAAACAAATCAGTGATTACCTAGGGGCCAAGGGTGGAAGGAGGGATTGACTACAAAGAGACATGAGGAAGCTCTTGGGGTGATGGGAATGTTCTATATTTGGACTGTGGTGTATACATCTGTCAAAACTCATCCAGGTGTACACTTTCAATAGGTACAGTTTATTGTCCATGTATTACACTTCAATAAAACTGATTACAAATTCTCTCTTTCATCCTCACTAGCAGAACTCCCATTTTGTTTCGAGCGGCAGTGTGCTTACCTTGCAGTTCGGAGTGGCTATTTGACATGGTCTGGCCTATGAAAGTCAGTGGAAATCTCCTGGTGGGGCTTCCGGGAAAGCTCTTTGAGAGGGGCGAATTCAGGTGGTTGTATGCCTTTTGTCCTTCCCCTTTGCCCTACCTGTAATAAAGAAATGATGCTGGAGTTGCCGTCCAGAGACTGTGAGATGACAAGCACGAGGAACAAAAGTCATACATGAAGCCTGGAAAAACAGAAGAAGCATAAGGCTAAATAACACTGTGGAGCTGTTGTGTCAGGAAGAAAAACAAACCTCTTACGTGTTTCAGCCACCACACGGCAGGTTTTTTGTTATTTGTAATCAAATACAATCCCAAAAGACACAGGCTCTTAAGAGGTTGAACCTACTGTTTCTAAATCTCAGACCTTTTGCAGCCCTGCGCTAAGCTCGGTTTTAGAACCTTGGTTGTTTGAGGCAGCCCAGGTTCAGGGTACCTAAGTGCCAGCTTCTTTCCTGGCCCAGACTCCCTAGCCAGGTCTCATGTCTGGTCGCCACTTTCTTACACTTCTCAGAGGCACTCAGATTCCAGAGCTCCCTTGAAGTCACCATGAAGCTCCATGTTGTCCTAAACAAGCAGACTGTCTTTTCCCTCTTTCAGGTTATTTTCTCAGTTAGCTGACTTAGGCATTTTTTTTCTTTTTCCAAAATGGAAACATTTGTGTTTTTTTGCTGAGCATAAAGTTAGACTCTCCTTGCTGGCATTTTCCATGACTGTGCTCTTCTGCCTTTGCCTTCTTTATCATAGCACTTATCTTAGTTTTAATAATGTATGTGTGATTGTGATTATTAATGTCTGTCTCCCTAACTATAGAGATACTAAGCTTCAGAAGGGCAGGGACCATATCTGTTCATTTCTTTAGTCCCATTACTTACAGGTGGCCATGTGGTACTCCTTGAATGTTAAATGAATGAACAAAACTTCTACTATATTTACAGGTGCTAAGCAGATGACTCCTTCATTACCTTAGATTAATAGCTTTGTTCATGCCATGATTATATTTTGAAAAAGTTACAAAACCATGAAGACTAAATCCACTAGAATATATAGATTAGCTACTTTCAAGTGGGCCATTACAGCTAGTCAACAATCATTTTTCATCCCATGTTAATTTTCTGCTCCCTTTCCTCCAGACACTTCTGGGATCTTGCTTTCTTAATCACCCCCCTCTGTCTACAGCAACTATGATCTCTTCCCTTCTACTTATGTCTTTCTCTCTGTCCTCGGGTATTCATTCAACAAATATTTATTAGGCTTTTAGTATATATCAATGAGCAAATCTTCACAGAACTTACAAGTGTAGGGAGGCAGACAATAAACAAAACAAATATGTAAATTATAGTATTTAAGGACTTAGAGAAATAAAGCAGGAGAGGAGTATATGAAGGGAGTATATGAAGGGAGACAGTAAACAAAACAAATATGTAAATTATAGTATTTAAGGACTTAGAGAAATAAGGCAGGAGAGGAGTATATGAAGGGAGGTGGTGGGAGTTTTAATTTTAAATAAAGTGGTCAGGAGGGACTTCACTGGGAAGGTAACACAGTCTTGAAGAACATCTGTGGGGACCTGGGTATTCTGTGCTTAATTGTGTGCTTCCAAAATGTATATGTTGAAGCCCTAACACTCAATACCTCAGAATATAACTGTATTTACAGCTAAGATCTTTAAAGAAGTGATTAAGTTTAAATGAGACCATTAAGGTGGGGCCATAATCCAATTGGTGTCCTTATAAGAACAGGAAGAGACCCCAGGAGCAAGTGTGCACAGAGGACAGCCATGTGAAGAGGCAGTAAGAAGGTGGCTATCCACAAGCCAAGGAGAGAGGCCTCAGAACTCAACCCTGCTAACACCTTGAATTTGGTCTTCTAGCCTCCAGAACTGTGAGAAAATAAACTCCTATTGTATAAGCTACCCAGTCTGTGGTAGTTGTTATGGCAGTCCTAGCAAACTAATCTACCTGGGAAGAGTTGCCTCAGCAGGGAAAACAGCAAACGAAAATCCCCAAGGTGGGACTTGCTTGGCCTGCTTTATCACAGCAAGGAGGCCAATGTCACCAGGATGGAATGAGCACAGAACACAGCGGGAAACAAGATCAGAAAAGTCACGGGAGCCAGACACTGTGGCACCCTGTAGTCTATTGTAAGAACTTTGGCTTTTATCCTGAGTGAACTGGGGAACCATTTGAGGGTAATAACCTGCACTATAGGGAAGTAGGAAAACCAGTGACAAGTATTTCACACAAGAAAGCCTTGAGTTGCTGGATCAAATATAGCTGATAAAATGAAGACTAAGAATTGTGCTTTGAATTTAGCATCGGTGACCTCAGCAAGAACAGTTTTGGTGGAGTTGAGGGTATGAATGCCTGACTGACTGTACTGTGCTGGAGAACGGGAGAAGAGAAGACAAGGAGTTTCGAATATCGTTGAGTTTTGCTACACAGAAAAGCAAAGAAATGTGGTAGGAACTAGAAAGGGAAGTGGTTTTTTTGTTTTGTTTTAAGAGTGAGGGATTGGGAGGAGGGGTGCTTAGTTTCCTTGTGGTTTTTTTTGTTGAGACAGAGTCTCACTGTGCTGGCCTGTGTAGAGTGCAGTGGCGTCATTGTAGCTCAATGTAACCTCCAACTCCTGGGCTTCCGGGTAGCTGGGACTGCAGGCGGTGCACACCACTAAGCCGGCTAATTTTTTTCTATTTTTAGTAGAAACGGAGGTCTCACTCTTGCTCAGGCTAGTCTCGAACTCCTGAGTTTAAGCAATCCTCTCACCTCAGCCTCCCAGAGTGGTAGGATTACCAGTGTAAGCCACAACATCCTGGCCTGTTTTGTTTGGAGAGAAATTAGGACATGTTTGTATGCAGATGGGGGAATTGCCAAAATCTTAAAAAAATCTTCACCGGTTTGATGAGGTAATAGCCTCCCAGCTGGTCTTCTCATCTTTGATATTGTTCTTCTGACTACACTGCTGAGGGATGTATCTTCTCATTGTTTCACTTATCTGCTCAAAAATCTCCAGGGTGTCCTTAATTGCTGTATTAAATGTATCAAATGCCTTAGTCGAACATTCAAATCTTCTTCACTTAGGCCTTTGCAGCTTCATCACTCTCTTTGATAGAGCCCTTTAGTGAGGTATAAAGCTTGCCAGTTCAGAGTCAGAAGGCACGAATTAAAGTTATGATTCTGTGACTAGCTGTATCAACGCATACTACGTCAATGCACCGGGGCTGGGCTCCTTCCCGTTAAAAGGAAGTAGGAGGCGTGTCGGGCAGATTAGACTATCTGTATGTCACTGCCATCTCTAGCAAGCTGTACTTCTAAGCACTGTCACCGCCGCAAATAGGATCATCTCCTGAACCCGCCTTACCGCTTCCACTTCTGGGGACCACACGACTTGTGTGGTCACTTAGTTTTCCTGCTCCGCTTTTGCCTTTCCAAATAGACTAGACTTTAGAAGAGCTACAGCAGCACCTCCTTTAAGGTCTGCCACCTCCCAGCCACCAGAGACTTGCCTCCCACTTTCCCTTCCTCTCGGGACCGTCTTCACAGTCAGAAACCGCCACGTATTAAGTACCGCTTCCAACCAATCAAGAAGCAGTTAGCTCAGCTCTTTGAGAGGCATCTACTTCCACCAATGATCTTCAAGTCTTCTCCAGCGCCTCGGTTTGAAGGGCGAGGCCAACCACCTCCACGGCCAATCTGTTCCAGGACAGGGCCCACCAGTCGGGTAAGAAGGCTTCAGGGAAGGGGATTTCTCATTGGTAATTGTGTCCGGAAGAGGGACGGGCTCCAGAGACGAAAGTACGATTTAATTGGTAAACGTGTTGTTGACAACCGGGAAAAGCCCGCCTTCCCCAGCAGGGCCAGCATGGGGCCACGGAGTGGCAGTGGCCGCAGCCAATTGAAGAGCAGACGCACAGAAAGTTTGCTCAATGGGCGATGTCCGAGGGAGGCTGTCACTCAGGTGGCGGCGGCGGAGGCAGGGCTGAGACGTGGCCCCGGGAACGCTGCTGGCTGTCCAGGCCATCCGGGCGGCGGCAGAGTCCCTAGCGCGTCCTCGCCCTGGTGGGGGCTCCGAGCGGCGGGAGAGGCGGGCGCCGGTGGCTGCGCCTCCATGCTCGCGCGCGGGGCGGGCCGCTGATGGAGCGCGCCACCCGTCCTAGGCTGCTAGTGAGGGCGCTGCTGCTGGGGCTGCTGCTGGGACTGCTGCTGGAGGTCGCCGCGGGGACAGTGGCCGCGGGGCGTGTCCGCGACATCCCCGCGCCAACGGCGGAGACGGCATTCGGCCTGGGGGCCGCGGCCGCTCCCACCTCAGCGGCGCGGGTACCGGTGGCGGGGCCCGTGGCGGCGGCCGAGGTGACGGTGGAGGATGCTGAGGCACTACCGGTGGCCGCGGGCGAGCAGGACCCGCGGGGGCCGGAGCCCAACGACGAGGCCGAGCTGCGGCCACGCGGCAGGTGAGGGGCTGCTGATGCTGGGATGCGACTTGTTTACGCGCGCTAGCCACGAAGGATCCGAGGGTCGGGGGGCGGAGACCCGGGACCAGGGGCGGGCGTCTTCCCTGGGCTGCGGCCTTTCGCTGGCGAAGGACAGCTGGTGATCAGGGGGCGAGCGCGGGGCCGCGACGCTCTCCCAGCCCCTGGCCACTGATGGCACTGGGCTCAGCTCTTGAGCGTCCGATCCTTGCTGGCGGGCGATAGCAGCATCCTTGCAGGTGTGAGGGGATGCTCGGAGAATGGAGCACCTGGGTTGCAAAGAAACATCGCTTTCCCTCTTTTGTTGTTTCTGGGCTTTATTCATCCTCCAATAACCTTTCTCCCTCTTTTTTCTTACGTGTGTCACTCCATGTCTACGCTGGTGTGACAGCTGTTTTGGGAAAGGGCTTTCAAAAGAGATGTCTACATCTTCCTTAAGACACAACTCTAGTGCCCAGACAAGGATTGAGATCAGTATTTCTGTAGTTGAGATCTGCAGAACAGCCGCATCGAATAATCACTTAAATCATGCTGGTTAAATCTACCGTTTTTTTTAGGCCCCACCCAATTCTACTGAATCAGACCTTCGCTGCGTAAGAACCTGGAATCTACATGTTTAATGAGCACTCGGGACAATCCTTGAACACACTAAAGTTTAAGAGCTATAGTTAAGTTCTTGAACATTGGTTCTTGAACCTAAGAGCTCTGTTTAGGTTCTTGAATATTGCTTAGGTTCTTGAACAAGGGGTTTACTACATAGGGTTATCTTGGTTGAGTTTCTTAGCTTTCTTAAAAATGTTATTTCAAGGTACACGTTTTAAAGCACTTTTCAAAGTCTAAACACAAATGTAAGGCATGTTATTGGTAAGGTTTTTACATACAGCCAATCTTAGCACAGCTGGGGAGAGGTGATGGTCCCACTTAACACACTTAACAAAGGGAATTATAAAAGAAGCATTAGGTAAATTAGACCATAGAGGGCTAGAATCTGGATTAGAAAGTATTTTAAGCTTATAATATAGTACCTACTAAATCATAACAAGTTAGCTATAATTTTCAATTAAATATCATAACTTTGATTTATATATTCAGAGACTACTATATAGGATAAATACTAAAATTCTCTAGGCACCATTTGAATATTTGTATGTAAAAAAATTTTTTTAAAGTAACAAATATATAGCAAAATTTTCTTAGGTTTGCTAATGAATCAACTGTCCTGGAAGAGTGTTTATCTTAAAGAAACTTCAGAAGTACCTGCTGAAAGTCAATTACATGGAGTAAGATTTTTTTTTTTTTCTTAGAATTCAAGTCCACTTCAGCAAGTACTTACCTACTGACACAGGCCCAAGGTGCCCTGGGGTGATGGAGGTTAGGCATATAGTCTCTGCCCTCCAGGAGGAGTGTGCAGTCTAGCAGTGAGGATGAAATGAAGAGATCGATACTGGCATTACAGAGCAGAAGCAGTGCAGATTAAGGTTCATGGGTGTCCTGGAGTTTTTGTGGTGTTCACTGGGTGGGGTATGGGGATGAGGTGGGTGAGAAGGTAAGAAAAGTCTGTGGCAGAATGAATTGGTTCCTGAAAAATGGGTAAAATTGTGATGGACAGACATTATACTTGAGGAAACAGCAAGAGGTACAGAGGGTGGAGATTACGTTTAGAGAACATTTTGCCTCTGTATACATCTATGTGTGTGACCTGTGTGTGTGTGTGTGACCTATGTGTATGTAAGAGATACAGATGTGCACATATGTATGCTGGTCAGGGAGAAGTAGAAGATGAGGCTAGAAAAATAGGTTGGGGCCACATTATGTGTGTATACAGCCTTACTGTAGTAGCAGCATCATCACCTGGGAGCATGTTAAAAATCCAGAATTAGGTACCACCACAGACCCACTGAATGAGTAGCTGCATTTTAACAAGACCACCATGTGATTGCCATGCACATTAAAGTTTGAGAAATGTTGGGTAGAGTATTCTGAATGCCAGCCTTGATCAAAATTATGCTTAAGGAATATTTCTCTACCAACAGTGTGTACTGAAACACTTGAGTTAAGAATACAAAAAGGAGAGTTATAGCAGTTTAGATAAGAGGTAGGGTGTTAAATGGTATAGAACGGAGGGTTGAGAGATATTAGAGGCAAAATCTTGGTTCCTGGCAAATGAATTCATTCTTCCACCCTTGATACCCCTGTCCAAAGATTAAGACTGAGTATCCAAAAGATGAGAGCACACATAGGAAAATAAAGAGGTATAGGGGAGCAGGGAAGAAAAGGTAAGGGGTTTGGTGTTGGACACAGTGACTTAGAGGTGCAGGCAGGACATCCAGAGGGAGACATTTGGTAGGCAGGTGGAAATGAGTGACACGGAGCTGGGAAGAGGGCAGGTTAAATAACTGAAGTTGTAAGAAAGAGGAGGCTTATGAGAAAACCTCAGGAAACACCTTGTATTTTAGAGAGGAAGATGAGCCAACAAAGGAGACTGACTAGGTGGAAGATGTAGGATGAGTACTGGGAAGAATGAAAGATCGGTATCACACTTGTAAGTAAAGCAGCAGAGACAGTATCAGATTGCAAGAGGTTAAAGATTCATCCCTTTCTGCCCCACTCCCTCCTTTCCTCACTGACAGGAAAGTAATTTTTAGAAGGAACTTCTGAACTTGTTTATAGACTGAGAGAAGGAAGCCTGTATACACAGGTTGAAAATGAAAAGAATAGACAAGGAGGTGAAGGTAATTGGATAGGATCTACTTGGCAAGCAGGAGGATCACTTCTTTCTCAGAAACTATTAATAGAGTTTTGAAAATGGGAATTTTGCCCGGAAGAGAGTCAGTGATCTCTGGCAAACAGAATTGGCTAGGAAGAGTTAGGGCCCAGTTTTGGGGTCTGCCTGGTAGTGTGAACTTGAGATAGTGTGGAATGTTTGAGAAACCTTGGGTAAGTTGATAGTCAACAGGAGATAAATATGCAAAGTATATAAAAGTTTTTTTAAGTACTCTTTAAAAAAAGTCAAAGCCCAGAGAATGTCAGTTCCATAATAATAGACCAATAGTCTATTTTAAGAAGTAGGATTGGGGGAACAGATTTTAATTAACCAAGCGTTTATCACAAACAGCTGTGAAGAACTGTGGCATTTGCAACACTTTTAAAAGGAGGGAGGTGGGGAATTAAGATCTTTATTTTTGCATATTTTCTTTTGATGCTCAAGAAGCAGTATGAGACTCGCCAGTTCATTATTTTTTTTTCTTGAGAGAATTTTCAGCTTTTCATTGGTTTCATTCTAAATGTTACTCTGCATATCAAACGTGTGAATGAGAAAATAAGCTATTTTTTTCTTTAAAAGGTAGCTAAGTAAACCAGGTGTGGTGTCACATGCCTGTAGTCCCGGGCTACTCAGGAGGCTGAGGCAGGAGGATCACTTGAGCCCAGAAGTTGGAGGTTGCAGTGAGCTATGATGATGCCATTGCGCTCTATGATGATGCCAAGTAGATCCTCCCAGGGAGACAGAGCAGTGAGACTCTGTCTCCAAAAAAAAAAAAAAAGAAAAGAAAGAAAAAAAGTAGCTGAAATAAACTTGTTTTTCTGGTAGCAATCTTGTTGTCCATGGTTCTTCTGTTAAACATTGCATTTAGTTGAAATTTAAATGCCATGGTCACTGCAGAAAGTTGGAAAGAAAGTCTCAATATTACCTCACTGTTAGGTTTTATAAATGTTGGCATAATTTATGAATTACTGGTTTTCTGACTCCAACACAAATAGCAAATTGCAAAGTGTTAGTTGGGATTCTTTCTATAGGTCAGGAGGATGTTCTGACAACCTCAGAAGTGAAGAACTAGTCTTTTTTCCCCCACCTCCTCCTGAAGAACTAATCTTAACTATCATGCTAATTTACAAAGTGTATATTCCTTTTTCCTCTGCCTCTAGTTCCTCTCTAAGAAAAATATTACTAAATTTGACATTAATCTCTGGTGCTTCTTTAATTTGTTCATCTGTAAACTGAATTTTTGGATTAAATAAGATAACATGGAAATATTTGCAAATGTAAGATGATTTAATTCCTCTTTCTCTTTCCTGTCCTTTCACAAAGTAATCTGATGTGAAACAATGGTACAGAAATCCTGTTTTCCTCAGATTTTCAGATTCATAACCATGTTTTTTTTAACTACTAGGACCCTTGAATAGTAGCATCTCAGAGTACCATGTTGATAGGAGGCTCAGTTGTCTAATCCCATCATTACTCTTCCAACTTCACTCTTAGAGTTAACTAAAAACTTCACGTTTAAGGAAGAATTTACAGAGAACTTTCAAAGCAAGTCATAAGCCAGAGTAAATATACTTTGGGCAAGTACTGAACCATCCTTCCTGTCTACAATTGTCTTTAGCTTTATTGGCAGTTGGGCTCTGGGTAGGATACGTGACAGGGATGGGAGACTGTGCTCTTTATTGGAGCTCAGCTGTCTGTGCTCCTAGGCATTTTGCAGAGGGGACCTGTCTTTATCAGTTGCTGTGAGCTATGGCTTCAGTGTGGTTCTTCCATCTCTAAATACTGCCTGAGAACTCCATTTGCATTTCTCCTTTTTTGTAAGAAAGGAGTTGCTTCTACATTTTTATTATAAATTGTTTTAAAATACAAAGAGAACTTGTTACAGAGGTAAATGTAGGGAAGGAGATTAAATGTGGGTGTTTGTTTTTTTAACTCCATTTTCTTTGTAAATTACCATTTGATTAAAAATGTTTCATAGAATAAAGTAGAAAAAGTACTTCCAAAAATGTTTTAATCTAACAGGGAAAGGGTATCTGTCACTCTCATGTTATCTGTAACAAGGAACGAAACCTTAGATTGTATTTCTTTAAGGTCTAACTAATATGTCAAAGCTATAAAGTATAATTGGTAATTTTGGACAATGTTTTGGGGCATGGCTAGTCTTATGATATGTTTAAATAAAGGAGGTTTGACTTGAAGATTTACTTAGTAGGTGAGGACTAGGAAGTAAAGTCCAATTGGTACTAGTTTGTTTCTAAACAAGAACATACGCTTCCTTTAGTGAGAGCATATATTTGGGTAGAGGATTCTTGGCTAGATAAAAAAAGAAAAAAAAATGAAAAAAACCCCAGATTCAATCAAATCACATTTTTGACTTTGTGAAGTTTTCTTCCCCCACAAGAAAGGAAACTTGAAATTTTAAAATAGGCAGTTGTTAATGTAGAAACTGTTCAATCCATACAATGTTCTGCTGTCATCTGCTTCTCTTCTTTCACACAGGAAATTTACACAGGAGATAAGGCTCCCTTGAAATTACTTTATGAGGAAACTTAGCATATGCTTATCAGAATTTGATAAACTTGACTGTAAATAGGCAGGTGTTTTGGGTAACTTAAGTTAGAGCAAACACTTTTTTAAAAATTGTATATTCTTTGTGGCATAAAGTCATTTCTGCTAAATTGAGGTCATAATCAGTAATTACAGGATAAATGACATCTTGATGAGATTTCTGGGAGGAATAAAAAGCTGCACATTATAGTAATATAGTAGTTGCCACGTGTGCAGACTTATAGTTAACAGAATAATAGATTTAGAGTTAGAAAACCTGAATTTCTGCTCCTGTTCAAAACTCATTTGGTACATGACCTTAGGCAAGTCATGTCTTTTTACACCTTTCTCAACCTCTTTTTTTTTTGTTTTATATGGATATGTTTGTCCTACTAGGGTTTATTCCTTCAACAAACATTTATTATATTTTATTAGAGGCTAGGGACTGTTAGGTCCTGAGAGTAGATAAATGTCTTTCTTAGGAAGCTCCAAGCCTGACAGGGAGACAATTGTGTTAAAGAATTAACTCTCCTAGGATGGATAATAATTGACATACAAGTTCTGTGTGAGTGAAGAGAATGCAAGTGTCAAATTAGTGAGTCCCGTGAGCAGGAGCACAGAGTGGGGAGTGTGTGCAATGAGCACAGGGCAGCGGCCCCCAAGCTAGGGCTCCTGGACCCCTGTAGATCTGCAGAGATAACAATGGGGATCCATGAAGCTGTCAGTATGTTTTTTTTTTTTTTTTTTTTTGAGACGGAGTCTCACTCTGCTGCCCGGGCTAGAGTGAGTGCCGTGGCATCAGCCTAGCTCACAGCAACCTCAAACTCCTGGGCTCAAGCGATCCTACTGCCTCAGCCTTCCAAGTAGCTGGGACTACAGGCATGTGCCACCATGCCC